>JBBDGP010001447.1:4045000-4225000 GCA_037952835.1 Lithobates septentrionalis
AATACAGTGTATATATATATATGCAACACCTGGGATGCATATATATACACAATACACTGTAAGTGCAGCTAACTGACTGACTGTTCTGCCTAATCTATCTAACTCAAATCAAATGACACTGTCTCTCTCTCTCTCTATCTCTCAGCACACCGGAACACACACTACACAGGGCCGCCGTGCAGGCGGCCTTATATAGTGTGGGGTGTGTACTAAATCCCCTGAGCCATAATTGGCCAAAGCCACCCTGGCTTTGGCCAATTACAGCTCTCTCTACTGACGGCGCTGTGATTGGCCAAGCATGCGGGTCATAGTGCATGCTTGGCCAATCATCAGCCAGCAATGCACTGCGATGCCGCAGTGAATTATGGGCCGTGACGCGCCACACGAATTTGGCGCGAACGGCCCATATCGTTCGCAATTCGACGGACGGTCGAACAGCCGATGTTCGAGTCGAACATGGGTTCGACTCGAACACGAAGCTCATCCCTAGTGAAGACCACGGTTTGCCCTGTCCAATGATGACCCCAGAGCTGTGCGGCTGCCACTATCGGATAGAGTTCGAAAAGGGATGATGTTCGAGTGAAGCCAGGTATTAACGGTATCTGTGGAGGCCAGGGTCCTGAAAACCATTGGTGGCCAAAAATTGCCGCGAAGCCTGTGGAGGCTGCAGTGTCTGTCACTACTTGGGGTGAAAGGGATGAGACTGTAGGTATGAATAGGGATATACCATTCCAGGCGGAAAGGAATACCTCCCACATGGATAGGTCTGCTAATGCTGCGGTATCTAGTTTGAGGATCTGATCAGGGCCCTGTGTTTGTGAAAGGAATACCAGCAGACGTGATACGAAGGTGCGACCCTGTGGAATGATTCGCAAGGCGAAATTAAGCATTCCTAAAAGAGATTGCAGCTGCTTCTGGGTACACCCCCTAGTGTGAGTGAATTCTCTGGGGACTTCTCTGATGCGGGTTAGTTTGTCGAGTGGGAGGCTGGCCTGCATGGTGCAGGTGTCTAAGTTGACTCTGAGAAAGGTAATGGTGTGCGCTGGGCCGTCGACTTTATGTTCATGATGGGAACATTAAGATTTCCAAATACAACGCTCAATTTGTCGAGGTCTCCTGGGGGCATGCCGGGTGGTTCTATTAGTAAGAAGTCGTCCAGGTAATGGATGACCTCTTGACATTGAGCTTTGTGCAATAGTATCCAGGTGAGGGACTGAGCGAAGGTGTCGAAGAGCCAAGGGCTACTCTTCGAACCAAAAGTATATTTGGTGGCAAAGTAGTATGCGTCCTTCCACTTGATGCCATGCCAGCACCAAAGGGAAGGGTGGATAGGCAGGAGCTTGAAGGCGTCCGAGATGTCGGCTTTGGAGAGCCAGGTGCCTGTACCTGTTTGATGATCGCTTGGATTGCCATATCCACGGAGGAATATTTCAGGGAGAACTCTTCGGAGGGGATTAGGGAATTGAGACTGGGGATGTGGGAAGAATGAGGCGCAGACAGGTCGTACACCAGACGTAATTTATTAGATAACTTGCCCTTGACAAGCCCAATAGGGCTGACTCTCCAAGTACTGAAAGGGGGCTGAGTAAAGGGGCCTATAATGAAATCTCGGTCTATTTCTGCTTGTAAGAGGCGGTCTATGGCCTGCTCGTCAGTGGCCGCTGAGAGGAGATTTCTGCATTCGTAGGTAATATTGGGCAGAGAAATGAAGCCGGTATGAAACCCTGCTGTGAATCCCTGGATAAGGTAGGTGACCAGGGAGGGAGTGGGGTGTGAAGTGAGGTAGAACCCTAGCCACAGGATGTTGACTTGGCTTAGTCATGCCCTCTTCTGTTGTTTGACTTCGCACAAATTCCTTGGATGCACCCCCTGGCATAGGGTGCAGATGTAGAGCAGGCGACACTGACTGAAGTTGCAGGATCCATAATTATAGTTGTTGCAGATCGCTGCTGCTCCCACAGTTCAGACTGGGCGTCCGAATTTGTCCACCTGAGGTGTTTGTGCAGGGGCCGACTGGCCCTGAACTATACTGGAGGTAGAGGGGAACTCGAAGGGGCATCTGATTGTCGCATTGGCGCACCAGGTGGCGGTGTGGGTGGAGGACTGGCAAATTGCGCACAGTGGTGAGCGCAAGCCGGCAAAGTGGCGACAGAACAGCTCTGTGTCCATAAGGCTCCAATTTGTGGTTGTCTGAAATTGTGTGAGCCTAACTGCTGCCTTTGCGGAAAAAGAACGGTGATAGTCATAAAAAGAAAATCCTCCATACTTGTAGTCAGGTCTACTACAGTATGGAGGTATAAGTCCAGCTCTTCTCTCCTGCTGGGAGCGGCTGAACATAGGACATCCCTCAGCATGCCGAAGGCCAATGTGAACTCTGGGACGGATAATTTTCGGTTGAGCCTGGGGGTCTTTGGCCCTAAGGACCACTGACACGTCACCCCAGGTATAGGCTTTATTTTCTGCCAGATCGTGGACGGAAATGAGGAGAGAGGCAAGGTTGACATCCCTGCTGTCCAGAATGTCCTTCCTGATGCTGGCTGGAACCAAATGGGAGGGGTAGACAATGGGGCTCCACCCTGTGGTACCTGTAGTAAGGGGTGTCAAAACCTGGATTGCGGTCGGGTCAGGAATGGCAGTGGCCGGGCGAGCCTCCAGGAGTGCCACTCTGGTTTGTACATCCGTGACTGAGGTAGACAGAGATGATACCATGGTGTGGAGTTGTGAGATGGCAGAATATATTGACTGGAGGGACGCCTGCTGAGTGCTGGGCCCTGCTGCGGCTGGTGGGGGGAAGAGGATCTTGAAGAGCTTGCCTTTCCTAGCTGTAGCGGAGAAGGGCACGCCTCTGCGTCTTAGTTCTGCCATCAACTTGGGGATAGTCCGTCCCCTGAGGGACTGCACACTGCCACTCTCTGAGACCGGAGAAGGTGACAGAGGGGCCGTGAGGTCTTCGCTGCCGGCCTGGGACATGGTTGATCTAGATAAGATATCCTGTCTTTGGGGTCGTGTTTTGGTCGACTGGAACCTGTTGGGGGTGACATGAATTTCAAGTTTGCTTCTTTTCCCTAAAAAGGCATACGTACCCAGCTTGTGCTCTTTTTGTGTTTTTTTTTTTTTTTTTTTTAACCTGGGGGGGATATCGTCCAACCTGGTGCAGGGTGGACCTACTGAACTTGACTGACCTGAAGGAAAATTAAAAGGTGACAACTCGTGAAGGGTTTGCTTAACTAACTTGAAGAAGTAAACAGTATGGTGATTTAAACGACAGGTGTATGGAACGAAATAAATTAGTGAAATGTAAATGCCTTGATGGTGGCACGAATTGATATGCCACGACTGCGACAAGCTACGAATCGAACTGTGGGACCTGGCATGAAACAAGGCCAAGACTGTTGTGGCCTACCGGGATGAATCGATACCTCACGAATGCCAAGGATTCGAATCTAAGTGCGGTGTATCGAAAATGAAAATGAATGAAATGTTTGCCTTGATCATGAAATGAATAAAACATCTTGCCATGACAGAGGCCTGGCTCGGTCATGGCGCAACTGCGAGCAAACCGGAATCTGGAGCATGTATTGAAATGAGGCAACAGAAAACATTGGTGCACACTGGAACGAATCGGTGCATCTTGAATGTGACTGGATTCGAACTGGAGCGCAGTAAGTAGAAATGAAATGAATGAAATGTTTTGCCCTGACAGAGGCGCAAATCGATTGTGCCGCGACTGCAACTGACAATCAACTGAGCTCTGGTACAGGTATTGAATAAGGCCGAAACAACTGGGGCACACCGTAACGAATCGGTGCATCTCGGATGCGACTGGATTGAATAGTGAATAAATAGTAATTAATTCCCATGACAGAGATGCGGATCGGTCGCCCGGCATCTGCGACTAACCACGATCCGGACTCTGGAGCATGTACTGAAATGAGGCCAAGCAACTGGGGCACACCGTAACGAATTGGTGCATCACAGATGCAACTGGATTCGAATCGGAGCGTGATACATGACAGTGAAAGGGTTTTGATTTGCCATGACAGAGGCATGAATCGATCATGCCGCTGTTGCAATTGACTACGAATCGCATGTACCGAAATGTGGCAAATACCTGGGGCACGCCGAGACGAATCGGTGCGTTTTTCAATGCGAGTGGATTTGTATTGGAGCGTGATACGTGACAGTGAAATGATGGCCATGACAGAGATAGGAATCGGTGAGCCGTAACCTGCGACTGACAACGAATCTGACTCTGGAGCATGTACTGAAATGAGGCCGTAAGCAACTGGGGCACACCGGAGCGAATCGGTGCATCTTTAGATGCGACTGGATTCAAATCGGAGCGCGGTACGTGTCCGAAATTAATGAAATGATTCGAAATGTGATGAAATGTTCTGAAATCTGAAATGAATTAGTATCAAACTGACACGAGTAGATATAGAGAATTTTGCAAATAACAACGGCTTGTCTTATGAAGCATGGTAAACAGTTTTTTAGACATGCCTGAATGGAGAGACGTCTGCGTCGCGGTGGGGTACAAATAACGAAATGGCTAACATAACGACGGTACGAGCGGTATGCATAGGATTACGTTGTGAATTTGCGAGTGATTCGTAAGTTTGATATCACGGTTTAGTGACATGATATCTAAGAATGCGTGAAATAAAAACGTCAGCTGAAACCCTACCTGCGCCAGCCGAGGCAGACACGTTGTACCTAAATATGAATCGGTAACGAGGTCCTCGAAACTCTCGAACACGAAAATTTTGCGAATACGGGAACTCACGAACAGGAGAACTCACGGACGCTGAGTTTCGAATAGTCGGCCTAGTGACGTAGTATCGCGCACAGGAAACTGACAAATACCACAGGCGAGCGGGCTGGTTAAATACCCCCTGGGCTCCTCCCATAAATTCAGGCCGCCATACTGGCCTTCCTACATATATATATAATTTTTTTAGCAGAGACCCTAGAGAATAAAATGGTGATTTTTGATATATATTTTGTCACACGGTAATTGAGCAGCGGTCTTTCAAACACATTTTTTTCGGAAAAAATACACTTTTATGAATTAAAAAAAAAAATAAACAGTAAAGTTAGCCTAATTTTTTTGTATAATGTGAAAGATGATGTTACGCCGAGTAAAAGTGATACCTAACATGTCATGCTTTGAAATTGCCGCACAATCGTGGAATGGCGGCAAACTACGATACCTAAAAATCTCCATAGGTTGTGCTTTAAAAAAATGTAACGGTTACCAGGTTAGAGTCACAGAGTTACAGAGCAGGTCTTTTGCTAGAATTATTGCTCTCACTCTGACGATCGCGACGATACCTCACATGTGTGATTTGAACACCATTCAAGTACATTTGCGGGCGTGACTTAAGTATGCGTTTTCTTTGTTGTGCGAGCATGCGGGGACGGTGGCGCTTTAAAAATTATAATATATTTTTTTCTTTTTTTTTTTTTACATTGCCCCTTTAAAAAAAAAAATCTGATCACTTTTATTGCTGTCACAAGGAATGTAAACATCCCTTCTGACAGTAATAGGTGATGACAGGTACTCTTTATAGAGGGACCGAAGGTCTAAAAGACCCCAAACACCTGCTTTCCACTTAAAAGTATTTAGATTGCCAAAATTAGCGATTCTAAACACTGTCATTCTTTAAAATTGGCGCCATTGGCAGCCGAGTAAACCGGAAGTCACTTCCGGGACTTTACATCGAAGACCCGCACAAAGCCGAATCCAGCTTTGTGTAGGTCTCAGCCTAGCCAGCAGCTGACAAAGTTGGATTTGGCTGGTGGCTCGGGTCTCCCGGTGGGACAGGAGGCCCGGGAAGAGCGATGGAAGGCGACGAGAGGGGGGACGCTCCTTTAGGATAACAGCCGAGTGGCTTTTAGCTACATTGGTTTGTTATCACTAAAGAGCCAACCTCCCGCTCTAAAAAAATGGTACTGGGGTGATGCCTGCAGCTTCAGGCATCATCCTGGAGTAACCCTTTGAAGCCATGAGCGCAAATTTGCGTATGGTCAGGGGGATAAAGAACTGAAACCATAAAAAAAGTAATAAATACAAAGCATGCATGACTGCATACCAGTGCACAAAGCAAGGTCCATGAAGACATGGATGAGCGAGTTTTGGGTAGAAGAACTTGACTGGCCTGCACAGAGTCCTGACCTCAATCCGATAGGACACCTTTGGGATGAATGAGAGTGGAGACTGTGAGCCAGGCCTTCTCGTCCAACATCAGTGACTGACCTCACAAATGCGCTTCTGGAAGAATGGTCAAACATTCCCATAGACACACTCCTAAACCTTGTGGACAGCCTCCCCAGAAGAGTTGAAGCTGTTATAGCTGCAAAGGGTGGGCCAACTCAATATTGAACCCTACGGACTAAGGGTCGGTTCACACTACAACGACTTGGGATCCGACTTGTAAGCCCTCAAGTCGCCCCAAGTCGCTTTACTTAGAGATTTGCATTATAGTCAATGAGAGTGTCTTAATTTACACTACTGAAGTCGCTCCGACTTCAGAAAAGGTTCCTGTACTACTTCAATCCGACTTCTAGGCGACCTGTACCCATAGAATTCTATGGAAGTCGCCTCCAAGTCGGATCTCCATCTATATTGAAGCGACTTTAAGGAAAAGAAATTAGTTTACCCAGGCAAACCCCCCCCCCCCCCCCCTCTCAGAGAGCTGATTATTCTGTGATTGGCCACAGCCAAAGTCGCCTGTCCTTGAAGTCGCGTTGTAAGTTGCTTAAAGTCGCGTTGAAGTCGCCTTGCTAAGTCTCGCTGAAGTTGTGTTGCCCCTGTGTGAATCGAGGCTAAGACTGGGATGTCATTAAAGTTCATGTGTGTGTAAAGGGAGGCGTCCCAATACTTTTGGTAACATAGTGTATATGTTGTCTCCAAAGTATGAATCATGGTTCACTGATCGGCCATTCCACAAATACTTTTATTTGGTAATTGATTTCAGAGCCATAATTGAGCAATGTATTTCTTCTTCCAAAGCTAAAAAGCTAGTTTCATGGCATAGTCTTTTTTTTTTGTAAATTGTGAAATGTCTCTTTTCACTGCAAGTCTAATACAATTTTATCACGTTATCCCTTTCATCTCTTGGCACTTGTAATAAATTGAAAGAAAGTAAAATCATAATGTTACACCCATTTTTTCTCTTTTGCACAGCGAGAATGTCAAATTATTCATTTTTATAGAAAGACGATGTGATTAAATCAGAAAGTGCATATATGCTCATTGGGCGCCCAGCTGGTACCTCTACCTGCTGTGAGACACAATATAAAGAATGGGAGGAAGTTGCACAATGCCCAGAATTGCAGTGCTGATCCCATACAATTTTGGATGAGAATCTTTACCGCAAGCTACAAAGAAATGACATAGTAATCCTTAAAGGTACATTGCATTTAAAACTGGAAATGAAATTGTGGGATGTAGACAGGGAGCACACAACGCGCAGTGCAGCTTTTCATCATTCCATTGCTGTACATCACCAGTCTGTTACTGAAGGTGAACTCAATGCAAACAGATAACCAGTTAATATGTAAAAAAAGGGAGCTGTTTAATGGACAACATTTTATCTTTACTTCCATCCAGTCCTGAGATTTACACGGTTGTACCACACAACCAGCATGGAGATCTGAGTCTTCCCTGCTACAGTTAGTGATACTTAATTACATCCCTACTCTCCAAAAATAATACATACACAGCCAATACTTAACGGCCCTGCAATTTTTTAATAAATGTGTTTTTTACAGCCCATTCACACTAATGCCGTGTACACACGGACTGAACTCCGAAGGACTTTGTGACGGACTTTGGACAGAGTTCCGACGCAACGGACTTGCCTACACACAATCACACCAAAGTCCGACGGTCTCGTACGGGATGACGTACGACCGGACTAGAATAAGGAAGTTCATAGCCAGTAGCCAATAGCTGCCCTAGCGTCGTTGTTCGTCCGTCGGACTAGCATACAGGCAAACAGATTTTTTTGACCGGACTCGAGTCCATCGGAAAGATTTGAAACGTGTTCTATTTCTAAAGTCCGTCTGATTGTTCGACAGCAAAGGTCCGATGAAGCCCACACACAATCAGATTGTCCGGCGGATTCGGTCAGTCGGACCTTTGCTGTCAAAAAGTCGGGTCATGTGTACATGGCATTACAGATTGGGTGTTGGGGGTAGGGTTGCCACCTGTTCAGGATTCACCCGGACAGTTCAGGTTTGGAATCATGCATCCGGGTTTCATATTGTCTGAGACCCGGACACATTATTCAGACTGGACTAAGTCTCCCCCCTTCTCTCTTCTGCCTCTTAGTGAGTACGCTAAGGTAAATCAGGGTTTTCAGAGCACTCATTACATCAGAGCTCCCCCTCACATCAGAGTCCTCTTTGTACACCAGAGCATCCCTTATGTGAGAGTCCCCAGAGTTCTCCCTTACATCAGAGTCTGCAGAGTCCCCCCTTACAGTGAAAGGGAACTCTGCAAGTTCAGATGTAAAAGGGAAACTCTGTGGACTCTGATGTAAAGGGGGAACTCTGTGGACTATTATGTAAAGGGGGAATCGCTGCATGATTAATCATGCAGCTCTATGTAATAGTGAGCACTAGTGCTTGGTTTAACCACTTCCCGCCTGGCCTATAACAGATTGACGGCCAGGAAGTGGTTCTGTTATCCTGACTGGGCGTCATATGACGTCCAGTAGGATAACATGCCGGCGCGCGCCCCGGACATGTAGCGCGGTGATGGCGAGTCAGTCTGACACGTTGCATCTCCGATCGTGATAAGAAGCCTCTGACAGAGGCTTCTTACCACGTGATCAGCTGTGACCAATCACAGCTGTTCATCGCGTGAACCAGGAAGTGCCGGTAAACGGCATTCCTCGATTTGCGCTGTCAGCGGCTCTCCCTGTCAGAGGGGGGTCTGTGCGGATAATCACACTGATTATCAGCACAGCCCCCATCAAATGTACAAATAAGCTGCCATTCGGTGCCCAGTCAGTGCCCCATCATAACCACCTGCCAGTGCCCAATAAAGTGCAATCAGTGCCCACCATAGTGCCAATCAGTGTCCATCACAGTGCCAATCAGTGCCCAGCATTAACACCTGTCATTACCTGCCCAATCAGTGCTGCCCATCAGTGTCATCTATTAGTATCCATCAATGCTACCTGTCAGTGCCAATCAGTGCTGCCGGTCAGTGCCCATCAGTGGCGCCGGTCAGTGCCCATCAATGCCGCCTGTCAGTTACCATCAATGCTGCATATCAGTGCCACCTATCGGTGCCCATCAGTGCTGCATATCAGTGCCACCTATCGGTGCCCATCAGTGCTGCATATCAGTGCCGCCTATCAGTGCCCATCAATTCTACATATCAGTGCCACCTTATCAGTGCCAACTCATCAGTGCCCATCTGTGCCACCTCATCAGTGCCGACTCATCAGTGCCGACTCATCAGTGCCCGTCAGTGAAGGAGAAAACAAAATTTTATAACAGAAACAAAGAAAACCTTTTGTTTTTCAAAAATGTTGGTCTTTCTTAGTTTGTTTAGCAAAAATAAAAACCGCAGAGGTGATCCAATACCACCAAAAGAAAGCTCTATTTGTGGGAAGAAAATGATAAAAATTTCGTTTGGGTACAGTATAGCACGACCGCACAATTGTCATTTAAAGTGCGACAGCGCTGAAAGCTGAAAATTGTCCTGGGCAGGAAGGAGTGAAAGTGCCCGGTATTGAAGTGGTTAAGAATTTAGGCCAGTATCCAGGCCCGGACTGGGACAAGAAATAGGCCCGGGCATTTTAAACTAGGCAGCCCAGTCCCTGGGGGGAGTAGGTCGGAGATGTGGAGCGGGCGTTCGCTGGGGTGGTTGGTGACCAGATATTCATCCCGAGAACCATCCCAATCCAGCAAAGAGACATCCCCAGACCAGCAAAGAGACGGCCCCAGACCAGCAAAGAGACGGCCCCAGACCAGCAAAGAGACGGCCCCAGACCAGCAAAGAGACGGCCCCAGACCAGCAAAGAGACGGCCCCAGACCAGCAAAGAGACGGCCCCAGACCAGCAAAGAGACGGCCCCAGACCAGCAAAGAGACGGCCCCAGACCAGCAAAGAGACGGCCCCAGACCAGCAAAGAGACGGCCCCAGACCAGCAAAGAGACTGCCCCAGACCAGCAAAGAGACTGCCCCAGACCAGCAAAGAGATGGCCCCAGACCAGCAAAGAGACGGCCTCAGACCAGCAAAGAGACAGCCATAGTCCAGCAAAGAGACGGCCTCAGACCAGTAAATAGACAGCCATAGTCCAGCAAAGAGACGGCCATAGTCCAGCAAAGAGACGGCCATAGTCCAGCAAAGAGACGGCCATAGTCCAGCAAAGAGACGGCCATAGTCCAGCAAAGAGACGGCCTCAGACCAGCAAAGAGACGGCCTCAGACCAGCAAAGAGACGGCCATAGTCCAGCAAAGAGACGGCCTCAGACCAGTAAATAGACAGCACCATACAAGTAAATAGACAGCCCCATACAGACAGCCCCATACCTGTAAAGAAACAGCCCCATACGAGTAAAGAGACAGCCCCATACCTGTAAAAAGACAGTCCCATACAGACAGCCCCATACCTGTAAAGAGACAGCCCCATACCTGTAAAAAGACAGTCCCATACAGACAGCCCCATACCTGTAAAAAGACAGTCCCATACAGACAGCCCCATACCTATAAAGAGACAGCCCCATTCCACTCCCTTTCCCCGCCACTACAGAGCGGGACTTTGGATGTATCGCACTGGAACACAGTTTTTTTTTCCACAGCACTCACCCGCCTCCCTGTGCAGCCATCACAGTGTCCCGGCCGGTGTAAGAAGAGAGGCTGCTGCCTGTCTCCTTCAGTGTAGATAACTAGCTATACTTCCAGCGTGGCCGGCCCGTGTGGTGTCTGTCCCCTGCATGCGCTTCCTGCATATCACAGGACAGGAGTCTTCTCTTCCGTCTCCTTCTGCACCTAAGTGTGCTGGCGTCGGCCCTGCTTTAGGAATGCCTGTACAGCGGGAGGTGAGCGGCGGCCGCAGTCTGTGTTAACCCTGTCCTGACCGCGGTCACCGCTTACCTCCCGCTGTGCGGCCCAGTCATCAAGAGGCCACTCTTCCTACAACATGCAGCCCAGGGACCGCAGCCCACCGGGCAAACGCCCGGTGTGCCCTATGGCCAGTCCGGGCCTGCCAGTATCACACCACATGCAGTCCAGTGTGTTTTTTATTCTGCATCAAAAATGGAAAGTAGGTTATATGGTTTCCAATGGCATAGTTCCCACCAGTGCAGTCAGTTCCGGGGCCTTCCAGTTCCAGAAAAAAAAAGTAGAACATGCTGCATTTTTCCTGCACTGTACTGTACCAGAACGCAGTAAAACACATAAAAAATGCACTGAAACGCATCAAAACCAAACCTGACCCCAGTACAGTGAAAAAAAATAAAAAAATAGAAACATGTAGAATAAAAGCACCTGGAATCCAGAAACACATCAAAAAGGCACCGGAATATACACAACTTCTTCACTGCAAGCTGAATTCCCTGAAGGCAGGCAGTCTGTATCCAGGGCCTATCACTGGCAGGTAATCTCCACATAGCAATTACATATGAGCAGCTGCAATTAGCTCCAGGAATCAGCAGCCTCACATTGCTTTCAATGGGACTGCCTCCTGCATCTAATTGCCGGGACCCTGCCGCTGGGTTTCTCGCAGGCAGCCGGGCCAAGATGCAGGTGTGAATGTGGCCCTAAGGCCCTGTTCTAGGGCTGCCACCTCATCCCTTTAAACCCCAACACATATTAATTACACAGGTTCTGTGGCTGATTAAGGTGGTAATTAAACTCACTTGGTGCCTTACCTGCATTAAATTAGCCTCAGAACCTGTGTAATTCATATGTGTTCGGGTTTAAAGGGATGAGGTGGCAACCCTACCCTGTTCGCATCTCACGATTTGTGATCAGGGGGCAGAATTGCTGCAATTCTACCTGCAATCCCAAATCGCAAGGAAAAGCAGCAAAATAAGCGATGAAATTCTGCCACAACTGTAGCGCAACACAAATCGCATGACGCTTGTTACCCGAAAAGGAGCAGAAGCTTCAAGTTAATGGGCTGCACCATGTGACAGAGAGAATTGCGTGAAAATCGCTAGTTCCAGCTACGCGAAAAAGTGAATGGGGCCAAAGGATTTCAGTCCCGTAAACTAGTCAAACAATGGAGTTTTATCCCTGCAACATTATATCAATTTTGTATAGCAGTTTACGTATTTACTTTGATCATCAACTCCATCTAGTGATCATAATACAATATCTTCCCGATTCCTTCTATTCCTATGAATGCAAAACATTTGAACTGGAGAAGAAATAGCCTAACATTCATTTTTGCCCCCTTTCACACAAAACAAATGTACATGCAGTTGGTTGTATGTTCTTTAAATCTGTTGGTCGAATGTTCTTAAGGCTATTTCCTCCTAGGATCCAATATTAGGAAATGTCGTCATGCAAAAGGCAACAAGTGGAAACTGACATTTCACACATATTCTAACATCAAAGGAAAAAGAAAACCTTTCAATAAAAGAATACTTAATAAAAAAATTAAAAAAAAGAGAGAGATTTGTATTTAAAGCGGAGTTCCACCCAAAAAATGGAACTTCCGTGGATCCGGTTCCTCCCCCCCTCCGGTGTCACATTTGGCACCTTTCAGTGGGGAAGGTGGAGCAGATACCTGTCTAATACAGGTATTTGCTCCCACTTCCAGCGATAGATCGCCGCAGAATTTGATCTACGCCATGTCCGGCCCCTCCTCCGTCCCCGCCGATGTCTTCTGGGAGACACACAGGTCGCAGAAGACAGCAGGGACCATTTAGGATGCGCAGCGCAACTCGTGCATGCGCAGTAGGGAACCTGGTTGTGAAGCCGCAAGACTTCTCTTCCTGATTCCCTTACTGAAGATACCAGTGCCTCCACCCGGGAGCTAAGGGACAGAACGGCTTCGGGTGAGGACATGGCGGGCGTCCTGGACAGGTAAGTGTCCTTTTTTTTAAAAGTCGTAGCTGCTGACTTTAAATTTTTTTTTTGGGTGGAACTCCGCTTTAAAGAGACCACATACTGTCCTAGGGTGACAACTCTGGCCCTCCAGGGATGCAGTAAACTGAGAAAGTGTTGTCATCCTAGGACAGGAAGTGTGTTACCGGCCAGATCAGCAGGCGGCAAGAGAAAAAAACAATGCAGCCACCCATCTAAGGACTGGTAAATTGCAATATGTTGAATTTATATATAAATATATTGAATTTTTCTGCTTGAGTTTAGATACGCTTTAATGTTTTTTTTTAATTTTTTTTATAAATGTATAATTGCATTTATTATATATATTTTTTTAACATCTTCCTATAGTTCACATGTGCAGCTAGTTTGCTCCAAAGGATTAAAGGGAAGTGTTGGATAGCAATAGTAGCAATGATTGTCATTTGATTGTCTTAACACTATCTGAATCTTGCACAATAATAATAAAAATAATGTTGTAAAGAAGGGTAGTGGAGAAAAATGCAATAGAAAATCGCTGCGAATGGTAATAGGCACTTCCCATGTCATTACTGATTGAATGTTAATGACAACATGCACAGTTATCACAAGAGAAGCTTAGACTGGTTGTATAGCTTAGCCTGGGGCCAAGGAGGCTAGAGAAGTCATAAACAGCTTTCCAGTTTTCTTTTATTCTGCACTCTCCACAGTTAAAGCAGACCTAGCATAAGATATATTCTTACATGTTAAAGCGGAGTTCCACTCAAAAATGGAACTTCCGCTTTAGGGGAAGGTGACCCCCTGACATGCCACATTTGGCATGTCATTTTTTTTTGGGGGGGGGGGGAGCTGGGACCCTCTTTTCAGAGGGTCCCAGCTCTTACTTCCTCCCGGTGCACCGCGGCACCAGAAGGGAGATCACCTCTCCCCCCCACCTCTCGGCAATCATCTGGGACACGTCACAGGTCCCAGATGATTGCCCAGCCAGTCACGGCGCGCGGCATGGCTCACGCATGCGCAGTGGGTTGCCCAGCTGTGAAGCCACAGCCGGGCTCCCACAGTTACACAGAGAGGAGGGGGAGACGAGCGGGGATTCGTACGCCCGCATTGCTGGACCCTGGGACAGGTAAGTGTCTGATTATTAAAAGTCGGCAGCTGCAGTATTTGTAGCTGCTGACTTTTATTTTATTTTTATTTTTTAGCAGAACTCTGCTTTAAGTGCATGCATGCTGTAATGTGTAAATGTGACACCTACTGGTATTTATTAACTATTATAGGTATCACAGTAATCGCTCTGACAATGCCTTCATTTGCTTTTCTCTCTAGAAAGACAGCACCAACTTTGTTCAGGCATCATCCAGGATCAATATCCACTTCCTGGATTAAGATACTGTCACAATCGCGTAACTCCTGGTATTGTGCATTTTTTGCCTGTATTCACAAATATCTGATTTAGAGCATCCTTCTAGTGCAGTGGATTTACTAAAGGCAGACTGTGCACTTTGCAAGAGCAGTTGCTCCAGAGCTTAGTAAATGAACAGAAGCTCTGCTGACTTCCATCACCCAATCATGTGCAAGCAAAAATGCTGTTTTATTTATTTTCCTTGCATGTGATTGGGTAGTCATTGTAAAGTGAAACTTTACCTCATTTACTAAGCTCTGGAGCAACTGCAAAGTGCACAGTCTATTTGCCTTTAGTTGCATAGGTACCAGTGGTGGCTGGTGGGTTTTTTTTTTTGGGGGGGGGCAGCAAACAACCAGCCCCCCCTAGTCTCACAGTCGGTTGGTTATCAAGCCCCACACTTACCCCACCTAGGTTGCGGGCGGGCAGCGCTCCAACGGGCGGTGGCGGCAGGCATCTATCCTGTCTCCTCCTTCTCTGCATCACAGCGGCTTCCGTTGTTTGTCCCCTCCCTCCTTCCCCTAGGCATCCAATAGGATCACCTGTTCTTTCAGCCAATCGAGTGATGGGTCTCAGGACCCACTTCCTGATTGGCCGGGAGGAGGTTCAGTGTGACAAAAGCAAATATTCATTCACTATTATCACACAACTGGGTGGACTTGGAGCATAGTGCTCTGCGCCCCGAGCCCACCCTTTTTTGAAGCCTATTAGAGCCTCTGCCTTTAATCACGTGCTGAAGAAACCCCCCCCCCCATTGGAGTCCATACTTTCGGCGCCCTGCATGTAGATTAGGGGGCCGGATGCATGGATAGGGGGGCTGCCACTGATAGGTACAATGTTGCAATCAGGTCACTGGCTGCAGCAGACCGCATCATCTATGCCTAGGCAAAGTGACATGACTGGAGTTCATGGGCTGCTTTTTAGAGATAAAGAGAAGGTTTTTTTTTATATTATTATTATTATTATTTTTATTATTATATAGGATTAATATAGCGCCAACAGTTTGCGCAGTGCTTTACAACATGGGGGGCAGAGAGTACAGTTACAATACAATACAGGAGGGATCAGAGGACCCTGATCAATAGAGCTTACAATCTAGTAATTGCACTGTATATTGTGACATAAGGACTTTAATCATGCACACGTGTGAAGTTACTGAAAAGAAAGGCCCAAAATGCAGCATGGAATGCCTAAAATGGAGGGCATACATGACAGTGGGAACAGTGGGGGGAAGGTATGTTTAAAATGGAGCCGAGGGGGAGGGACAGGAAGGGTGGGGTAGTATTTAAGAGGGTTAACCTGGGAGGGGTTAACAGAAGTCTGGAGGAAAGTTAACATGGCGGAGGTAGAGCGCATAATGGCACAATTGCGAGCGGAGGCTGAGGTGAGGGGCACGGCATGGCTGCAGGCTGCGATCGGGGCAGCCATGGAGAGAACAGGGCCACAGCTGACTGTAGGAGAGGGGAGCGGCGTCAGAGCTAGGAAGTCCCGTCCGCCCGAGCGTTTCTCTCCGGAGCGGGCGGTGAGCAGAAGGGCGGGTAGGAGCGGTGACGGGGAGCAGGGATGCCCTCCTGCGAAGAGGAAGCCAGGCAGAGGGAGCGGAGGAGCTGTCACATCCCCGGCGTCACATTGCGGGGAGAGAGAGCATGGCGGGACTGGTAGTAGGAGACGAGCGGGGAGCGCGAGCCCCGCCCCCTGGATAACGGCGGAGGGCTCCGACGATATGATGAGAGATGCTGCTGTCCCTGGGCTGTCTAATCCGGCAGGGGACAGCATGAGTAAGAAAAAAGACAGAGGCAGAGGAGGAAGAAGGGATGGAAGAGCGGAGGCATACAGGGCTGCGGTATCCTGCACCGGCCCTGCAAAGGCTGTCCACAAGGCATCAAGAGGATATGAAGCTACCAGGAGAGAAAGGGTGGAGATGACGGCGGCAGCCACGGTTACCAGGACTGGCGGGCTTTCGGACGTGGAAGGAGAAGAGAGAGATCCGGGAGAACGGGAAGAAGGGTCGGAATCGGAAGAGGAGGCGGCCCCCCCTTCCAGGAGCACTGACGAGGAGGAGAGCAGACGGTCGGCTGATGGGGCAACACCTGTGCAGCCCGGTAAGTCACCACATCTGGGGTTAGAAGGGAGAAGCAGGGTAGGACAGGACACAACCAGGCCTGAGGGCAACACAAGGGGGGTGGTCCCACCGGCAGGGGGCTCAGGCTTATTGGGATTTTTGGAAGGCATTAAAGATTTAGTGCAAAGGTTTGAGGCTGGAGAGCGTATGGCAGGAGGCCCGGCAGCGGCGTGGGTCCCGCCAGTAGGGGGCAGCGGTAATGCGGCAGGAGTGGGGACGCCCGCAGCAACGGTTGCGGTTACCGCCCTAGAGTCCACGGGGAGTGAAGTTGCGCAGGGGAAGGAAAAAGCTTCGGAGACAGCAGAAAGGCAGGATATAACCAGGCTGGCGGATGCAGCGCGCTGCGAGGTGTACGTGTGTTATGAAGGGCCTTTGGGAGCGCACTTAAAACAGGAGGTACGGGAAAAATTATGGAGAGGTGAGTATGTGGAAATATTTTCACTATTACCTTTGGAAAAATTTAATTTGGATAGGGTCAAGCCAGACAGTTCCAAGAAGGAAGATGAGGAGAAGAGGAGGTATCGGCTGATACCAAGGACATTTACAAACTGGTTGCAGGCGTTTGCAATCATGGCGAGCGTAATTGGGGAGAAGCATCCGGAGCACTGTTCAGCATTATTCTGTTATCAGGATGCCATAGGGGAGGCCTACAGAGTGTATGGCGGCACGGGCTGGCTGAGATACGACGAGCAGTTCAGGCAGCGGAGAGCGATACGGCCAGAGCTGCGTTGGGACCACAAGGACATTAGCTTGTGGATGCGTTTGATGACGACGACGCGGGCTCCGAACCAGTTTTTTCAGGGGGGAGCCGGTGGCCCATCGGCCCTGGGACACTCGGCTGGAAACAAAAAGGGGGTTTGTTGGCAATACAATTCCGGAGCCTGTAAATTTGGTGCGACATGTAAGTATAAGCACGAGTGCTCAGGCTGCGGGGGAACACATCCAGCATCCAGATGCTATAAGCAAGGCAAAGGCAGAACTGGGGACGTTGGGAACAAAAGGGAGGACTCCGGTGAAAGAGGAAAGGATGCGACCCTTTCTCGGTAAGTATCTGGACAGACAAGCTGCGAGGTTGTTGGACGAGGGATTCACGGGGGGTTTTAGGATTCCATGCAGGCTGACGGTAGTTCCCCAAGTGCCGAATAATTTACGGTCCGCATTGCAACATCCGGAAGTGGTTTCTGAGAAACTGGCAAAGGAGGTTGCAATGGGAAGAATGGGAGGTCCTTTTCGGAGGGCACCAATAGTTGACTTGGTGGTATCACCGCTAGGTGTGGTGCCCAAGAAAGAAACCAACAAATTCAGGCTCATTCACCACCTGTCTTTCCCAAAGGGTGGATCGGTGAATGATGCCATTGATCAGGAGGCATGCTCGGTGACTTATACGTCATTTGATGCCGCTGTGGGTTGGGTGCGCCGTTATGGCAAAGGAGCGTTGATGGCCAAGGCCGATGTCGAATCGGCTTTTCGGTTGTTGCCGGTACACCCGGATAGTTTTAGATTGCTGGGGTGCCAGTGGAAAGGGGAATTTTATGTGGACAAATGCTTGCCAATGGGTTGTTCAATATCGTGTGCGATATTTGAACAATTCAGCTCTTTCTTGGAATGGGTGGTGCGGGACGTATCGGGTGTGAATTCAATAATTCACTACCTGGATGATTTTTTATGCATAGGGCCGGCATCATCTAGAATCTGTACGGTTTTATTGGCGACACTGCAACATATCGCTGACAGATTCGGCATTCCATTGGCCAATGAAAAGACGGAGGGACCTTGCACGGTCATCACGTTCCTAGGCATTGTTCTTGATTCTGAGGCCATGGAATGTAGGTTGCCGGAAGACAAATTGGAAGACTTAAAGAGAGAGATTGCTGGGTTACTTGGTTTAAAGAAAGTGCAGCTGAGGGCACTGCAATCGGTTCTTGGTAAGCTAAATTTTGCCTGCTGCATACTGCCAATGGGGAGAGTGTTCAGCCGCCGGCTGGCGGCTAGCACAAGTGGGGTAAAATCACCAAGACATTTTGTGCGATTGGTAAAGTCGCACAGAGAAGATTTAAGGGTATGGCATACTTTTTTGGAATCTTTCAACGGAAGGGCGATGTGGATGGCGGGACCGGTAAGTAATTTTGATATGGAATTATTCACCAATGCGGCAGGGTCCACGGGTTTTGGGGCGTTTTTTCAGGGCCGGTGGAGTGCAGGTCCTTGGCCTCAGTCATGGATAGAGGAGGGTTTTACCAAAAATTTGGTTCTATTGGAATTGTTTCCAGTAGTACTGGCGGTGGAGCTATGGGGCCCATCCTTCAGGGATCTGAAGGTGCGTTTCCACGGGGACAATTTGGGGGTGGTGCAGGTTATAAATAGGGTGACAGCATCGTTTCCGCCAGTAATCAAATTGTTGCAACATTTAGTGTTAAGATGTTTGCAATTGAACGTGTACATTCATGCCGTACATTTGCCGGGGGTGGAGAATGTGGTTGCTGATGCGTTATCTCGCTTCCAGTGGGACAAGTTCCGAGATTTGGCGCCGGAAGCGGAGCAACAAGGGGTACCTTGTCCCGTTTGGCTGTGGGAGATACCGTTGGCGTCATCGCGGGATGGATCAAACAGTCGGTAAGTGGGGCCACTTGGGCGGCGTACTCAAAAGTGTGGAAAGAGTGGATGGGATTTCTTCAGGCTATCGGTGAGGAGCCGTCAGGTAAAAATTTGCGTTTGTTATTGCTATATTACGTGGCAAGGAAAATGGAGGAGGGGGCATCAGTGGCGGTGTTAAATACTCAGTTAGCGGGGTTAGCGTTCCTATTTAAGTTACAGGGTCAGCTGGATGTCACAAAGGATTTTTGGGTGCGTCAAGCGCTTAAGGGGTATAGAAAAAAGAGAATCGTGAAGGATGCGAGAAGACCAGTGACGTTTGAGATTCTGGGGAGAATTGTGACAAAGTTGGGGGAGGTATGCTCTTCAGAGTATGAAGTAGCGTTGTTTACGGCGGCATTTGTAATGGCTTTTTTTGGGGCGTTCAGGTTAAGCGAGCTGGTTAGTCCGGCTAAAAATGTTCAGGGTGGTTTGGGATGGCAGGAGGTTCAGGTGGAGCGTGGAGGTTTGACGTTGGTGGTGAAAAGGTCCAAAACTGATCAAATAGGAAAAGGCAGGGTAGTGAGGGTTTACCCGATTCAGGGATCTTGCCTGTGCCCGGTAAACACGGTAGGGCAGTACTTACAAGTCCGTCCATGTGTACAAGGTCCTTTATTAATTCACCTGGACGGTAGTTTTTTATCTAAGTTTCAGTTCATCACAGTTTTTAGAAGATGCCTGAAAGGGGTGGGATTACAGGAAAAAGAATTTTCATCCCACTCTTTTAGGATTGGAGCGGCTACTGAAGCAGCTAAACTTGGGTTGGATGTGGAGGCGGTGAAACGCATTGGAAGGTGGGAATCGCAGAGGTTCCGGTCTTACATTAGGCCTCATTTGGTGGTAGAATTGGAAGGAAGCTAGGGGTATAGGACTGTAATTAAGTTTTAGTAATGGAAGTTGTTCTTGTAGGATAGTGTTTTTAGTATAGTTTTCTTGTCTTCTTCTAATTACAGGTACGGCGCCGGGAATGGTCTGGATTATGGGCCATTCTTATGTGTGTTGGGGGGCAAGAAGAGGGGATGCTCGTAGGGATGGTAGGCAGTTTAGGTTTTGACAAACGGGAGGTTTATATTAAGTGGTTGGGGGTACCTGGGATGCTGTGGAGTAGATTGCTTCCTGAAGTTAAGAAACATGCCCTGCGGGAGGGACCACCGGATGTGTTAATTTTGCACGTTGGAGGTAATGATTTAAGTATCAGATCCATGGTGGACATCACGCGCGATATAAAAGGAGATGTGTGGCGACTGATGGAATTATTCCCCAAAACTATATTTATATGGTCGGATATGGTGGCTAGGACATCTTGGAGAATGGCCAGGTCAGTGGAAGGTGTAAATAGGGCCAGGAAAAAGATAAATAGGGAGGTGAGCAAATTTATGGTACGCAATGGGTGTTTAGCAATCAGACATCCCGAACTAGAATTTGAAACGTGGAGGTATCTGAGAGCTGATGGGGTACATCTTAATGATGTGGGGATAGATTTGTGGACGTTAGGTTTGCAGGATGGAATACAGCGAGCCATAAGGGTGTGGAGGGGCATCCAAGAGTAAGGTATTACTCGTTGTATGCGGTGGCGGGCGTTGGTCTGTAAAAAGGAAGGAAGATGGAAAAAGTAAGTGGGTGGATCTAACGGTGTTATAGATCCGGAGGTCTTTTGGTTCCCGGTTAACGGAGGTTAACCGGGAAGTGATAATGGGGCACTGCGGGAATTGTTAGTCTCTGAGCCAGCTTGTCGCCTTGAGGCATAGTTGAGATAGTTTGATAAGTACCACAGTGCTGAGTGGGTGATGAACATCAGAATGATTTTAAGTGATAGCGCAGACCAACGCTCTTTAGTTTAAAAAGTTTTCAGGGAAGAACAGATGTTTTATTGTCGATTGTTTTTTGATAAAAGAGTTTTTTATAAGAAAGTTAAAAAATATATATTGTTTTAATAAAGTAAGCTGCTACGGCCTTTTTTACTCCAAGTTGGCGTGGTTTGATTTATTGGGAGTAGAAAGGTAAGAAGGGTATTAATATAACTGTACAACATATGTTATCCATCAGTCAAGACTTTCAGTGACTTGCCACTTTAAGCTGCTCCCCAGGATAATGTTAATTCCCCTCCCACCACCCTCTAACTGAACCTCCTGTTTATTTACTGAAAGCTATGGTCACATAATGCCCAGATCCTGAGTCCTCTCCCTTCCTTTGTTTACTTCCACCTTCCACTCTTCAGTTCCGAACCTTTAAATATATTCTGCCTTTGGGCACACAGGGACGCCCCCAAACTTCTCTTCAAGGCCTCGCACACCATGACCAGTCTCTACCCAAGGGCGAGGTTTGCACCGCAGCGGGCTCCAATGTGGAGACCTTGCCACCAAGTGGAGAACATGAAGTACTGTCCAAATAATAATCGGTAAACACCGTAGACAAGGTCTCTCTCTCTCTGCAGCAGCTGGAAAAACAACAACGCCCCCCAGGTGTATATTAAGTGTGCTTATAAACCACTTATAGGTTTATCTTCCTCATAAATTAGACCCATGGATTCTCCCCAGATTTCTTGACCCCTAGTGAGTGTGGTTCAATTAAAGCATGATTCCAAAAAACATATGTAGCGCTGGTAGATTTTTAATCTACCGTTGATAGGTAAATTTAGTGGGTTATCTGTTTATACATAGTCAGATTTGCCTCTGTTCCAGCTCGGCTGAGTTGCATGTGGTTCCACACTGGGCCTGTGGGTGTCATTGTTACTATGGGCCGGTGTTGGAAAGGCAACGCGTTGAAATGTATAAGTGCTCCTCTGTCCCGGAGATAACTCGTGGAGGTGGTCCTCCGAGTTGCATTCTGGGAGAGGATATTTATGGGACAGACGCCATGTTTCTGGGTTTTTTTCCCGTCCACCTGCTGGCCTTCCTGGCCAACAGGTATGCGCTAAGAGTACTACCTCGTGGTCCTCCGATCGGGCGGCCCACGGCGCTGCGGCGTGTGGGTGGGCCCAGAGGCTTGTCTGGGGCCTACCACAGCAGCAGAGGAATGGTCCTGGGCTGTCTATCCTAAGTGAAGAAGCTGGACAACTGAGAAGATCCCAGGGGAGTATCCGCCATGGAAAGATCATGCAGAGTGCTGGTCTGGAGAGGGGCCTGGTGACTCAGTTGGAGGACAAATCCTAAAGTAATCTTACCGCATAGTGCTGCCGGGTTGGCTTAAAGGTTCTAGTGCTATGTCCGTTGTTCATCGTAAACCAATACATACTGTGGCAGAGGATCGTACGGGTTTTGTTCCAATCAAGTCTGTGGCAGAGACTTTTGTTCGTGCTACGTACTGGCTGCTAGGTTAGTGAGAGAAACCTATCCAGGCGGGCAAAGATTCAACCCTACATGCTACACAAAGAACATTAAGAAAAGGTATTTGAGCTTCCCTGCAACTTTCCCTCTGCCTCTTTTCTGCTACTTCCTTCAATTTTATGGTTATTAAAGCATTGGAAAAGATACTCAAGTGTCCGGTGCCTACATTGTTTATGGTAAACTCAACGGGACCCTAGACCCGGTTCCGGTGAAATAGAGGTGAAGAAGGTGACGGTAACAGCCCGCTTAAACCAGCAGCTTCACCGAGAGTTATTGCTACACATATGTGTCTTGCTTTCTTGCCCGCTACCAGGTGCAAAAATTCTTTATGTCACGTATCAATGATCTTCACTCATTCAGGTTTTTCCAAGCCTTCAGCTTACCATAAAGGTTGACCAGAATGTTCACATGAATACATAACCTCAAGAGTTCACTTGGTTACACTTGTGACTGTATAGATACGAAAATCTGAAGGTTCAATTATGGCTGCTCCCAACATTCAGTTCTTCTGAATACACCATGAATACTCCACCTTAATACATTTGTGTTCCATATATGTAATTCAGTCCAGGCAATTCTTTTTTTAAATAAAATGTTATTCACTAAATAACTTCTTCACATAATAAACAGTTTACAAGAAACAACAGAACATCTGTAGACAAGCAAATTCTTCCCTTACTAAACACATTACACGTTATTTACTAAAGGAAAATCCACTTTGCACTGCAAGTGCACTGAAAGTAAAGTCGCTGTAGATCTGAGGGGGACATGCAAGGAAAATAAGGAAAATAAAAAACAGCATTTTAGCTTCCACCTGATTGGATAAAATCAGCAGAGCTTCCACTCATTTCAGATCTACCCCTTAGATTTAGAGCGACTGCACTTTCAAGTGCAATTGCAGTGCAAAGTGGATTTGCCTTTCATAAATAACCCCCTATATTTGGCTGTGCTGCTATTGGTTGCTCTCTGCCCCTCTTGTGCTGCTACCCATACCTTAAATTAGCAAAGTCCTCTTAGTTGGCAGTCCATGCTTGTGGAATCTGGGATTGGATCCCCCGCTGAAGAGTAATTCACAAACAGAGCCGATCACATCACTAAAGGCCCATACACACGATCGGACTTTTTGACAACAAACATGCAAATTAGCTGTTTTGGAGCAACATCCGACCGTGTGTACGCTCCATCGGACAAATTTTTCTGTTTCCATCGGACTTTTGTTGGCTGTACGAACGGACAAACTTTCCGGCAAACAAAAGTCTGATGGAGCAAAGTCCGATCGTGTGTACACAAAAGAATCGGACTTTTGTACAAACTATAGTACGCGGCTACGAGAATGTTTCCAGCACGAACCCATCGCGCTGGTTCTTGGCGACAGGGTACTGTACATCTCGTGCTGGTTGCAATAGGAAAAACACATTTTCCTATTGCGGCGAGAGCGAGAGCAAATTGCCCTCTGGGGGCATACCAGGCCCTTAGGTCTGGTATGGATCTTAAGGGGAACCCCCTACGCCGAAAAAACGGCGTGGGGGTTCCCCCCAAAATCCATACCAGACCCTTATCCGAGCACACAGCCCGGCAGGTCAGGAAAGGGGGTGGGGACGAGTGAGCGCCCCCCCTCCTGAGCCGTACCAGGCCGCATGCCCTCAACATGGGGGGTGGGTGCCTTGGGGGAGGGGCGCCCTGCGGCCCCCCCACCCCAAAGCACCTTATCCCCATATTGATGAGGACAAGGGTCTCTTCCCGACAACCCTGGCCATTGGTTGTCGGGGTCTGCGGGCGGGGGGCCTATTGGAATCCGGGAGCCCCCTTCAACAAGGGGGCCCCCAGATCCCGGCCCCCCACCCTTTGTGAATGAGTATGGGGTACATGGTACCCCTACCCATTCACCTAGGGAAAAAAGTGTCTTCTTCCGACTTCGGGGGTCTTCTTCTGACTTCGGGGGTCTTCTGCCGACTTTGGGGGTCTTCTGCCGACTTTGGGGGTCTCTCAGGCCTCTTCTCCCTCTCTCTGGTGTCGTCTCCGCGCTCTCTGGTTTTTCTCCGGTGCCTTCTTTCTTCTGCCTGGCTCCTCCGCTATCTTCTGCTCTTTTGCTAGCAGAGGAGCCTGGATATCTGGATCGTCTTCTTCCCTCTTCTCTTCCAGAGATGTTGACAGGACGCTCTCTCCGGCTGTAATGCTGTCTGTGCGCTCTGCTATGACTTATATAGGCAGTGACCCCGCCCCCCTATGACGTCACAGTCCCGGGGCATGCTGAGACTGTGAGGTCATAAGGGGGCGTGGTCATGTCATCCTATGTTATCACGCTAATAAATTACTTTAAAAACCTGTGTACTGTGTTTTTTTCTTGACACTTTTTTCCCTAGGTGAATGGGTAGGGGTACGATGTACCCTATACTCATTCACATAGGGCGGGGGGGCCGGGATCTGGGGGCCACCTTATTAAAGGGGGCTCTCGGATTCTGATAAGCCCCTCGCCCGCAGACCCCGACAATCAACGCCCAGGGTTGTCGGGAAGAGGCCCTTGTCCTCATCAACATGGGGGCAAGGTGCTTTAGGGTGGGGGGCCGCAGGGCGCCCCCTCCCCCAAAGCACCCACCCCCCATGTTAAGGGCATGCAGCCTGGTATGGCTCAGGAGGGGGGGCGCTCGCTCTTCCCCACCCCCTTTCCTGACCAGCCAGGCAGCGTGCTCGGATACCAGACCGTGGGGGGGGGTTTCGGCGTAGGGGGTTCCCTTTAAAATCCAGACCTAAGGGCCTGGTATGCCCCTGAAGGGAAACCCATGCTGGTTTTTTATTTAAAATTTGGTGTGGAGTTCCCCCTCAAGATTTATACCAAACACAGTGCCTGGCATTGGCGGGGATCCAAGTAGTTAACCAAAGGGTGGTGGTAAAGAGCTGAAAAACCACATGATTTGGTGAAAGTTGGCTGGAAAAGTCCTGTCGTCTGTATGCAAGACAAACTTCTGGCCAACGCCCTTTGTACAAAAATCCAAGGGAAAGTTTGTACAAAGTCCTATCGTGTGTATGGGGCTTAAGACAGATCCTCTCACAACCTATCCCATGCCCAGACAGACCATGAGGCAGAAAATAAATATTGAACACATCAACATTTTTCTAGGTAAATATATTACTAAAGGTGCTATTGACATGAAATTTTCATCACATGTTGGTAACAACCCATGCAATCCATACATACAAAGAAACCAAAACAAATAAGTTCAGAAATGAATGACACGGGAAAAAAAGTATTGAACACATGAAAAAAGGAAGGTGTAAAAAGGCATGGAAAGCCAAGACACCAGCTGAAATCTATCAGTAATTAGAAAGCAATCCTGCCCTTTGTCAGTAAAAATTAATATCAGCTGGCTTAGTCTCAAATGTTGGCCTTTAAAAAGGTGTCTCATTATCAAGGTGTCACACAAGAAACATCTCATGACGGGTAAAAGTCAATAGTTCTCTCAAGACCTTCGCAATTTTATTGATGCAAAACATACTGATGGCATTGGTTTTAGGATTCCTAAACTTCTGGACGTTCCAGTGAGCACTGTTGGGGCCATAATCCGGAAGTGGAAAGAACATAAATTCACCATAAAATGGCCAGGACCAGTTGCTCCTTGCAATTTTTCTGACAGAGGAGTAAAAATAATTATCAGAAGAGCTTTCCAAGAGCCAAGGATCACTTGTGGAGAGCTTCATAAATACCTGGAATTAGTAGCTATAATTGTTATAAATAAAGCAATAAGTAAAGCACTGAGCCACCATGGCCTGTATGCACGCTCACCATGCAAGACTCCATTGCTGAAGAAAAAGCATGTTGAAGCTCATTTAAAGTTTGCCGCACAACATTTAGACAAGCCTGTGAAATATTGGGAGAATGTAGTCTGGTCAGATGAGACCAAAATTGAACTCTTTGGATGCCATAATACACACCATGTTTGGAGATCAAATGGCACTGCACATCACCCCAAAAAAAAACAATACCAACAGCGAAGTTTGGAGGTGGGAACATCATGGTGTGGGGCTCTTTTTCAGCATACAGTACTGGAAAACTTCATATCATTGGAGGAAGGCTGAATGGAAATATGTACCAAGACATTCTTAATAAAAATCTGCTGCCATCTACCAGGATGATGAAGATGAAATGAGGGAGGACATTTCAGCAAGACAATTAGGGATGAGCCGAACACCCCCCGGTTCGGTTCGCACCAGAACCTGCGAACGGACCGAAAGTTCGCACGAACGTTAGAACCCCATTGACGTCTATGGGACTCGAACGTTCGAAATCAAAAGTGCTCATTTTAAAGGCTAATTTGCATGGTATTGTCCTAAAAAGGGTTTGGGGACCCGGGTCCTACCCCAGGGGACATGTATCAATGCAAAAAAAACTTTTAAAAACGGCCGTTTTTTCGGGAGCAGTGATTTTAATGATGCTTAAAGTAAAAAAAAAAAAGTGAAATATTCCTTTAAATATCGTACCTGGGGGGTGTCTATAGCATGCCTGTAAAGTGACGCGTGTTTCCCGTGTTTAGAACAGTCCCTGCACCAAATGTCATTTTTAAAGGAAAAAATCTCATTTAAAACTGCTTGCGGGTTTAATGTAATGTCGGGTCATGGCAATATGGATGAAAATCGGTGAGACAAACGGCATGGGTACCCCCCAGTCCATTACCAGGCCCTTTGGGTCTTGTATGGATATTAAGGGGAACCCCGCACCCAAATTAAAATAAGGAAAGGTGTGGGGCCACCAGGCCCTATATACTCTGAACAGCAGTATACAGGCGGTGCAAACAAGACAGGGACTGTAGGTTTGTTGTTAAGTAGAATCTCTTTGTAATTTTGAACGGGTACATTTTTAACGTGTTTAGCTCCAGCCAAAAAATCTTTTTTAAGCTTTTTGGAAAACATAGGGAAGGGTTATCACCCCTGTGACATTTGTTTTGCTGTCTTTCCTCCTCTTCAGAAGATTTCACCTCACTTTTTATCCCAATGAAAAATGTTTTATGAAAATTTGGGTTTTTTTGTGGAACAAGGATTGGAAAGCATCAGTGGAAAGGAGAATTTTTTTTCCCATATTAACTCTTACAGGAGAGAATTTCCCTTCCTAGGGGTAGATTTCATCTCACTTCCTGTTGTCTCCTTCCGTTTGCAAGTAGGAGTCGTTTGTAAGTTAGATGTTTGAAAGTAGGGTCCTGCCCTATATACTCAGCAGAAATTTGGGCCTTAGGTGTTGCTGTGGCCACAACACTGTAAGCCCTCACAGGGCCCTGCTGTGAAATATTAGATCAAGAATTGTAATTACATGCCCCTGTTGAACAGGAGCTGAAAAATTAGGCCTTAGGCACTGGTGCTGGTGCCACAACACTGCAACCCCTCACAGACACTCTAGTTGGAACGCAGGAACGAGCCCTGCTGCAAAGTATTGCATCAAAAATTGTAATTACACGCCCCTGTTAGACAGGGGCAGAAAAATTGGGCCTTAGGCACTGGTGCTGGTGCCACAACACTGCAACCCCTCACAGACACTCTAGTTGGAATGCAGGAACGAGCCCTGCTGCAAAGTATTACATCAAAAATTGTAATTACACGCCCCTGTTAAACAGGGGCTGAAAAATTGTGCCTTAGGCACTGGTGGTGGCGCCCAGAACCAAAAATGTTCTTACAAGCTATCAGCGTGATGATTGAGGAGGAAGAGGATAATTACTCAGGGATAGTCACTCAGCATCAGCATAGGCAGTCTTTGAAGGGATCTGAGATTTCAAAAAAAATTATTCGGTTACATCAGCATCAGGTGCTTGGTAGCTGGTGGTGATCCAAGACTGATTCATTTTTATGAAGGTCAGTCGATCGACCGAGTCGGTGGACAGACGCACCCTGTGATCGGTTACCACGCCTTCAGCAGCACTGAATGTGCATTCCGAAAGAACGCTGGATGCAGGACAGGCCAGTAGCTCAATTGCATACTGTGCAAGCTCTGGCCAGTGATCCATCCTCAAGACCCAGTAACCCAGAGGATTTTCGGTGGGAAAGGTGTCCAAGTCTGATCTTGCCCCTAGGTATTCCTGCACCATGTAAAACAGACGCTGGCGATGGTTGCTGGAACCGATCATACCTTGGGGCTGCGGACCAAAAAATTGTCTGAACGCATCGGTCAGACGGCCACCTTCTCCACTGCTCCTTCTTTGACTGACCGAAGCCTCAGCAACACGTTGTCCAGAAACAGGAGTTTGTAACCTCCCAGTCTCTGGGAACACGTTGCACAGACCTTTCTGCAAGGCTTCCCGAAGATGTTTCATCCTCTGCTCCCTCTGCGATGGCAAGATAAGGTCCGCAACCTTACCCTTGTAACGTGGATCAAGGAGGGTTGCCAGCCAGTATTGGTCCTTCTCCTTGTTACCACGAATACGAGGATCCTTACGCAGGCTTTGCAGGATCAGGGAGGCCATGCAGCGTAGGTTTGCTGAGGCATTCGGTCCGGAGTCCTCTGGGTCACTAAGGACGACAACGTCCGCAGCCACCTCCTCCCAGCCACGTACAAGTCCATGTGTTTCTTGGGACTGATCCCTTAAAGACTGCTGCTGATGCTGAGTGCCAGGCTCCACCTCCATACTGACACAATCTTCCTCCTCCTCCTCCTCCTCCTCGTCCTCTTCCTGTGTGATCGGCGGGCACGCAGGAACACTGTCTGGATAAAGGGGGCCTTGAGAGCTAAGGAAGTCCTCCTCTTCCTGCCTCTGTTCTGCCTCAAGTGCCCTGTCCATTATTCCACGCAGCGTGTGCTCCAACAGGTGGACAAGGGGGACAGTGTCACTGATGCATGCACTGTCACTGCTCACCATCCTCGTGGCCTCCTCGAATGGTGACAGGACAGTGCATGCATCCCTGATCATGGCCCACTGGCGTGGGGAAAAAAAACCAAGCTCCCCTGACCCTGTCCTGGTGCCATAGTCGCACAGGTACTCATTGATGGCCCTCTGCTGCGTGTGCAGCCGCTGCAGCATGGCCAACGTTGAGTTCCACCTGGTGGGCATGTCACAGATTAGGCGGTTCTTGGGCAGGTTAAACTCCTTTTGGAGGTCCGTCAGCCGAGCACTGGCATTATATGACCAGCGGAAATGCACACAGACTTTCCTGGCCTGCCTCAGGACATTCTGTAAGCCCGGGTACCTGCCCAAGAACTGCTGCACCACCAAGTTAAGGACGTGAGCCAAACAGGGCACATGGGTCATTTGTCCCTGTCGGAGGGCAGAGAGGAGGTTGGTGCCATTGTCGCAAACCACCATTCCTGCCTTTAGTTGGCGTGGCATCAACCACCTCTGAACCTGCCCCTGCAGAGCTGACAGAACCTCTGCCCCAGTGTGGCTGCTGTCCCCCAAGCACACCAGCTCAAGCACCGCATGGCATCTTTTGGCCTGCATACTTGCGTAGCCCCTTGATGACTACGGAGCACCGCTGGTTCCGAGGAAGAGGCCATGGAGGAAGAAGAAGAGGAGGGGGTGGAGGAGAGAGGTGTGTCACAATCATTAGCATTTTGGAGGCGTGGTGGCGGAACAACCTCCAACACTACTGCACCTTGTCCTGCATCCTTCCCAGCTGCCAGCAGAGTCACCCAATGCGCCGTGAAACTTAGGTAACGTCCCTGTCCATGCCTGCTGGACCATGAGTCAGCGGTAATATGCACCTTACCGCTGACCGCCCTGTCCAGCGAGGCATGGACATTGCCTTCCACATGCCGGTAGAGAGCCGGAATCGCCTTCCGTGAGCAAAAGTGGCGTTTGGGTACCTGCCACTGAGGAACCGCACATTCCACAAACTCACGGAAGGGGGCAGAGTCTACCAACTGAAAAGGCAGCAGTTGAAGTGCTAGCAATTTTGCCAAGCTAGCATTCAACCGCTGGGCATGTGGATGGCTGGGAGCAAACTTCTTTCGGCGGTGCAGCAGCTGGGGCAGGGAAATTTGCCTGGTACAATCTGACGTCGGTGTACCAAAAGCAGATTGCCCACAAGTACTTGGCTGTGACACACCTAATTCTTCACCTTCATTCCTCTCACTGCAGGTCTCAGAGAGGACTGGAGGTCTAGTGGGGGTTGGAAATCTCAGCTGATGAGGAGCAAGGAGAGATCCTCTTTGTTCTTTGGTGTGGGTCTTTTAGATACGCTTGCCAACGAACTGCATGGCAGGTCAACATATGTCTGGTCAAGCATGTGGTACCCAAGCGGGAGATGTTTTGGCCACGTGAGATACGCTTGAGACATATGTTGCAAATAGCAGCGGTTCGATCTGATGCACTCGTCTCAAAAAAGGCCCACACCAAAGAACTTTTTGAATAACGCGCAGAGACTGCAGCGCCCTGCACATGTGGAGCTTTGGGGTGTGATGCAGTCAATGTGCTGCCCTTAGGCTGGCCCCTGGAGGGCATCCTGCCTCGTTGGTGATGTGCCGCCTCCTCCTCCTCCTCCTCCTCCTCCTCCTCTCTCCTATCAGGCACCCACGTTGAGTCAGTGACCTCATCATCCCCTCCCTCCTCATCACTGGAGCAAACCTGGCAGTATGCTGCAGCAGGGGGAGCATGACTGCCAGATTGCTGTCCTTCTTGGGCACCCCCTCTGTCCGTGCTCATGTTACTGCCTTCATCGAGCTCAGTATCATCATCAGAGCCTTCCAAACGCTGGGCATCCTCCTGGAGCATGTACCCAACACTGTGGTCAAACAGTTCGAGGGACTCCTCAGGAGGACATGGTGGAGCTAGGGAAGGAGTCACTGATGACATTGAGCCGAGGGAAGAGGCCGCTGCTTTGCCAGACAAAGCACCCTGGGCATGGGTGAGAGAGGATGAGGAGGATGAGGACGGCTTGGTCATCCACTCGACCAAGTCTTCCGCATGTTGCGGCTCAACACGGCCAGCTGCCGAAAAAAAGGCCAAGCGTGTCCCATGGCCACGTGCTGATGAGGATGCACCGTCTCCACGACCAGCACTAGACACAGAGCCTGCTTGCCCTCTCTTATTGGCTTGTGACTGTCTGCCTCTCCTTCTTGGCCTTCCAGACATACTAATGGCCTGTAGCTGCACTAAGCTGGGATATATATATATATGTACTGATACTACAGCTAGCAAAATCAACTGCTTGCCTGTAGTATGAGAACCCCACCAACCTTCTACAGGTAGCTTTAGCTGAACACTGTGAGGTGGACGCACCCCACTAACTTGTAGGTTTAGCTGAACACTGTGAGCAGGATGCACTGCACTAACTGTAAATAGTCTAGCTGCCTGACCGTGGTACTAATAGGATCAAAAGAACACCAGTAATTTTCTTCAGGTAGCTTTATATACTGTAACAAGACAAGCCTGCCTGTCAGTAGGAAGATAACAGGAACGGATCTAGCTGAACACTGTGAGCAGGACGCACTGTACTAAATGTAAATAGTCTAGCTGCCTGACCGTGGTACTAATAGGATCAAAAAAACACCAGTAATTTTCTTTAGGTAGCTGTTAATACTGTAACAAGACAAGCCTGCCTGTCAGTAGGAAGATAACAGGAACGGATCTAGCTGAACACTGTGAGCAGGACGCACTGTACTAAATGTAAATAGTCTAGCTGCCTGACCGTGGTACTAATAGGATCAAAAGAACACCAGTAATTTTCTTTAGGTAGCTGTTAATACTGTAACAAGACAAGCCTGCCTGTCAGTAGGAAGATAACAGGAACGGATCTAGCTGAACACTGTGAGCAGGACGCACTGTACTAAATGTAAATAGTCTAGCTGCCTGACCGTGGTACTAATAGGATCAAAAGAACACCAGTAATTTTCTTTAGGTAGCTGTTAATACTGTAACAAGACAAGCCTGCCTGTCAGTAGGAAGATAACAGGAACGGATCTAGCTGAACACTGTGAGCAGGACGCACTGTACTAAATGTAAATAGTCTAGCTGCCTGACCGTGGTACTAATAGGATCAAAAGAACACCAGTAATTTTCTTTAGGTAGCTGTTAATACTGTAACAAGACAAGCCTGCCTGTCAGTAGGAAGATAACAGGAACGGATCTAGCTGAACACTGTGAGCAGGACGCACTGCACTAAATGTAAATAGTCTAGAAGATAACAGGAACGGATCTAGCTAAACTGAATACAGTGTATATATATATATGCAACACCTGGGATGCATATATATACACAATACACTGTAAGTGCAGCTAACTGACTGACTGTTCTGCCTAATCTAACTCAAATCAAATGACACTGTCTCTCTCTCTCTGTCTATCTCTTTCAATGCCAGAACACACACTACACAGGGCCGCCGTGCAGGCGGCCTTATATAGTGTGGGGCGTGTACTAAATCCCCTGAGCCATAATTGGCCAAAGCCTCCTTGGCTTTGGCCAATTACGGCTCTCTGTTCAGGCGGCGCTGTGATTGGCCAAGCATGCGGGTCATAGTGCATGCTTGGCCAATCATCAGCAAGCAATGCACTGCGATGCCGCAGTGAATTATGGGCCGTGACGCGCCACACGAATTTGGCGCGAACGGCCCATATCGTTCGCAATTCAGCGAACGACCGAACAGCCGATGTTCGAGTCGAACATGAGTTCGACTCGAACACGAAGCTCATCCCTAAAGACAATGATCCCAAACACAAAGCCAAGGAAACTCTCAAATGATTTCAAAGAAAATAGAGCTGCTAGAACTGCCCAGCCAATCACCTGATTTACCTGCTGTATGTCCTTACTCAGGGAAAGTGACACATACACAGGGGAAGAAGTGACAAAGCAGAAAAACTTTAACCCTTTACATTGCTGTCCAGAATTTAAAGTTACAGAACACAAAATACAACTCAGCACAAGGCATTTTATCCAGTTGGATTAGGGGTCCCCAACACCCAGAAACAGCAGTGACGAGGGACCTAGAAAGTGGACTTTGAGTATATGTTCCTTTACCAGGAAATAAAAACAAAAATATATAAATACAATACAAAAACCACATACAATAGTGAAGTGACACGTGAATATAAATGTGGATGTGTCAGAGAACTGGACCTGCAGCCCACGCATCCGAGCCACCACTCAGCATGCGTGTGCTGAACTGCACCACCAGATCTCCAAGACCCTCCACAACAATTATACCAATTAGTGTAGGAATGACAGGATTATGAAACGATGCACTACTCAGTCAAATGCATCTAACCTCAGAGATAACCGTACGGCATACAATAATAAAAAAATATGTAAAAATATGGCATATCAATGGTAAAAAATTAGAAAGCAAAACACTCAACAAGTTCCAGATGACAAAAAGAAGGCAAGAAGATGTCATCTATGATATAATATAAAAATATATAAAACTCCTTCATGGAACAAACTAAGAAGAGGCTTCCAACTTTTCCATCTCTTCCAAACAACCAGGGCCACTCGTATAGCGATGTAAAAGGGGTTTTGCCCGTAACCCACAGAAGCACACGTTCCACCGAAGGAGAGAAGAGAGGTATATAGCATAAAACCTTAGAGTAACAAAGGTCACCTGCGCATAAATGCGCTACTCACGGGACCAAATAAGGAAAGCAGGCATTCAGATAATTCGGTCGGTTCGCCGCTCTTGGCGTGCGTTCCACCGCCAGGAAGTGATGTCACTGGTGAGACACAAACGAACGTAGGCAGGATGTTGCGTCGACGCGTTTCGCCCCTCCCCCAGGGCGTTATCAAAGACTTTGATAACGCCCTGGGGGAGGGGCGAAACGCGTCGACGCAACATCCTGCCTACGTTCGTTTGTGTCTCACCAGTGACATCACTTCCTGGCGGTGGAACGCACGCCAAGAGCGGCGAACCGACCGAATTATCTGAATGCCTGCTTTCCTTATTTGGTCCCGTGAGTAGTGCATTTATGCGCAGGTGACCTTTGTTACTCTAAGGTTTTATGCTATATACCTCTCTTCTCTCCTTCGGTGGAACGTGTGCTTCTGTGGGTTACGGGCAAAACCCCTTTTACATCGCTATACGAGTGGCCCTGGTTGTTTGGAAGAGATGGAAAAGTTGGAAGCCTCTTCTTAGTTTGTTCCATGAAGGAGTTTTATATATTTTTATATTATATCATAGATGACATCTTCTTGCCTTCTTTTTGTCATCTGGAACTTGTTGAGTGTTTTGCTTTCTAATTTTTTACCATTGATATGCCATATTTTTACATATTTTTTTATTATTGTATGCCGTACGGTTATCTCTGAGGTTAGATGCATTTGACTGAGTAGTGCATCGTTTCATAATCCTGTCATTCCTACACTAATTGGTATAATTGTTGTGGAGGGTCTTGGAGATCTGGTGGTGCAGTTCAGCACACGCATGCTGAGTGGTGGCTCGGATGCGTGGGCTGCAGGTCCAGTTCTCTGACACATCCACATTTATATTCACGTGTCACTTTACTATTGTTTGTGGTTTTTGTATTGTATTTATATATTTCTTCACTTTTAGTTGCTAGCGCAGTCTACCTGGTTTATACATCTTTAAAGTACAGTACTTTCACTCTGCAGCTGCAACATAGGTTCCTTTCCTTTTTTTGGTTTCACAAAAAATATTTTATATATTTGCGAGCGCTGTATTGTATGATTTTATATAATAAAAACAAAAAGCCTATCAAGATGGGTTAAAGAGGGTGTTTAAGGGCATCTGTGTTAAAAAAAACAAAACTGACCAAAGCCCCACTTCTACCTTCGCAGATAAAGCAGACCTCATATGTGTTTCAGAACCACATTGCATTAAGTTTTTTTTCTCCTCAATGGAACTGGATACCAATACTGTGATGTTCAGGTAGTAATAAATGGAAGACCTGTCTCACCTTTTTTAGGTCCCCTGACTTTTAGCCCCTCAACTGAATTTTGCTACCAAGGCCATGCATCCTCTCTGGTCTAAACCCTTCAAAAATAGGAGATATTAAAAAAATTGAGATCTGCAATCATGAGCGTTGCTAGGTCTACAAAAGATCTGCGGCTAGAGCCCATAGCAACGTAGTAAAGAAAGTCGTATGCTTGGGCGGGCATACACATGTATATAATATACGTGTGTGTGTATATATATATCCCCAGAGAGTCCCCCCTTACATCAGGGTCCCCAGCGAGACCCCCTTACATTAGGATCCCCAGAGAGCCTCCCCCCTGCACCAGGGTCCCCAGAAAGCCCCCCACTTACATCAGGGTCCCCAGAGAGCCTCCCCTCCCTTGGGGACCCCTGCAGAGACTCGGGGCTATGGGACCCTGATTCGGGGCTATAGCCCCAAAAGCCACCCCTTACAGACGCCACTGTCTGCAATCTTTTTTGAATATTCAGTATATGTATCTGTCTTTGCATTCTCTATTATTAATTGTAGCCACCAGATTCAGCAGTATTTCCACAATATTCCTGGGCAGAAATACAATCTTTATTTGATTTGCATAGAGGGGTGATCTTTCAGATCACAGAACCCTGTAACCTGTATCTTGGCAGACTTAAAGCGAGGATGATCATGTCTTTATGCAATTTAGTTAATATAAGCCACTGAGGCAGAAGATGAAAGTCAGAGCTGCTAAAAGTCAGTATGGCCTGAAACTATATTTTAATGTTTTCTTGCATTTTTCCTTTAACCTTTCAGTTTTTTCTAGGAAAGAATGAATAAACTCAAACTCATCATACACACTCTTGATAGGGTCTGCAGTAAAATTAAGTGCTTTCATTTTCCATTTTATACATCCCATTGCTACCCATTCTTTTTAAAGATGAAAACATGATGCAGTACACTGATGAATGTATAAGAGCTAATGAGGGCACAAAACTGTGCCTAGTTTAATAAATCTTTGAAGCATTTGTCTGTACGCTGCAGTGTTAAGCTACCTCGCGCTTACTTAGAGCTACGCGGTAGCATCCAGCTGGTGTACACAAATTAATTACAGTGATATGAGGGCATTGTATATACAAATCTATGTTGCATGAAACCATCAGGGGATAAAAGAAGCTCTAATATAGTAAACATAAACTCTTAGAGCTGGGCTGCCAGTACTGCTGGGCAAAAGGCTGATAAAGGCTTGTATAAAATGATATATATATATATATATACATATACATTGAGGGTTAGCTCAATGGGGATCACTTTTCCTGGGAAAAAGGCAGTCCAAATGCAGGTCTTTTCCTAAAATTCCGACTTGTAGTCAGCTTTATATACATACATACATATATATATATATATATATATATATATATATATATATATATATATATATATATATATATATATATATTTATGGGTGGAGCCCTATGTCCGATATGGACATAGATAACATTTGTAAAACTTACCATCGGAAATAGACCTGGAAGTGTGGACTTACCATATGAAATGGACCTGAAAGTGTGCCTTGGTCTGCTGGTCGGTATGCCAGAATAAGGGGGCATACCCTAGTTTAAGAAATGATTATTCTGTAGAGAGAAATGAATGAAATGAATGCCTTGAAATGGGGATGGGAGGGTGGGTATCGTGCACAGGAAACCGACAAGCACCACAGGTGAGTGGGCTGCTTAAATACCCCCCGGGCTCCTCCCATAAATTCAGGCCACCATACTGGCCTTCCTACTTATGGGTGGAGCCCTATGTCCGATATGGACATAGATAACATTTGTAGTTAACATAAAACTTACCATCGGAAATAGACCTGGAAGTGTGGACTTACCATATGAAATAGACCTGAAAGTGTGCCTTGGTCTGCTGGTCGGTATGCCAGAATAAGGGGGCAAAAACATTCAGGTAGGGGTGTGGTTTTATTAGTTTTGGCTTTATTTATTTGAGCAAGTTTGGTGAATGCTAGTGCCGTTTCCACCTAACCAGTGGGGACGTACCGGGCGAGGTAGGCAGAGTTTCACCTGCTAAGTCTCTTGATGAGGTGGTCTGGGACCCATGCCGAAATGCTGCCAAGGCTGCGCCAATACTAAAGAGTGACTGGAGTGCTGACTGGGGTCGAGGTGTAGGCAGCGTAGAAGAACCCCCAGGTGTTTGATGAACTGGCAGGCACTCGAGGGTTGCCCGAAAGGTAATAGGGGACTAGAGTTTGAGTGTTCCGGTAGGAGTGACAGTAGGCGGTCGAGTATGGTTACTGGCCACCGGACGTTGTTTACTTTATGGAGATGGATGTCTATCCTGGAGCTTGATTGCTGAGTTTTGGACACTGCAGGGTGGAGGATGAAATAGTGTTGGCAGCGAGCCAACTACACAGAACTTGGCCTGCGGGATTGCTGCGGGTAAACTCGCTGGGCCGCCAGAACCGGTGGTAGGCCAAGTAAATGGCTGCTTGTATGACCAAACTGGGGAGAAGGCCCAATAGCGAACTGGTTAATATAGTAGACATGTCCCAGAAGATGGCAGCCTGGAACGAACGTGCAGTGGACATTAAATTGGTGTTGCCAAGATAATTACACCAGCCTGCGGAGGAAGGACATAACAGAGCGATGCGGACCTGGCTTCATTAAGAGGCTCGCCTCGGACCGGATGTTGGTGGCAAAGCCACGGCCTATCCTGTCCAGATAAGACCCTAGAGTTAAGCGATTGCCATGACCGGGTGTAACTTGAAGAGGGAGGAAGTCCGGGTAAACCCGGGGTTTAGGAGTGTCTCTGGGGGCCATGTACTTGTGAACCGATGATGGCCAAAAATTGCCGCGATGCCTGTGGTGGCTGTGGCATCCGTCCCTACCTAGGGTGACAAGGGCGACGTAGGTGATAAGACCCTAGAGTTAAGGTATAATCATTGATACACCGATCCACGTAGTACGGGACCTTCCGACATTGATAGGTCCGCATTCTTAGGAAAGACTGCAGCTACTTGTTAGTACACACCCGTGTATGTGTGAAGTCTTGGGGAACTAACCTGATATGGGTCAGTTTGTCAAGGGGGAGGCTGGCCTGTGTGGTGTTCGTTAATTCGGAGGAGATTATTGTAGACCTCGGTTCCGGATTATTGAGTTTTTTAGAGACTACAAGCTGAAGGACATAATGGTATTACCAGCGAGTCAAGTTGTGTCTACGTAGTACCTGGCTGGCTGTGCCAGTAAAAGTGAATTTGTTAGGCCGTAGAAAACCACAGAGGGCCAGGTAGATGGCTGCTTGTATGACTAGACTGGGGAATGTCTGAGGTTTTGACATGTCCCTGAAGATGGCAGTTGTGATGGGCAAGCATTTGCCGTTAGCTATGGGCTGATGCTTCTGAACGCCACGTAGAAAGGATCCTACTGTATGAGCCGTAAACACGGATGACTCTCTGGGGTCCTGTGAGGGCAAGAAGTGCTGGATGTTGGCTAGGTATAGCCTGATGATGTTATGAGGAGCTAGCTGTGTATGGCAATACGATACCTGGTGCGGGGTGGAACCTGAACTCAACTGACCTAAGCGAGAAATGACACAGAAATTGATGAGTGGCTTGTATGAAATGCCACTGGAGACAAATGGCCGATTAAGTGCCACTGAAGAATGATGTGTGACTGATTGTGTGCCACTGGAAATGTGTACTGATTGCAAGAAGTCATGCTAAGATGCGAGCCCTCTAATGATTGCAAGAGTTGTGCTTAAATATGTGTTTGCAACAATTGCCAGGGAGTTTGTGTCAATGGAGATGTGTTTGCAGTGACTGCGAGAAGTCCGTATTACTGCATGTGCTTGCGCGGGCTGCAAGGAGTTAAACTTGGATGCGTGTTTGCAATGATTATAAAGTTGTGTTTGGATGCGTGCTTACCATGATTGCAAGAAGTTATGCTTGGGTGTGTCCCTGCAACATTTGCAAAAAGTTGTGACTGGATGCGTGTTTGCAATGATTGCAAGAAGTTATGCTTGGATGCATGCTTGCAACGTTTTGCAAGAAGTTATGCTAAGATGCGTGTCTTGTACTGATTGTAAGATTGTGCTTCAATGTGTGCTTGCAATGATTGCAAGGGGGTTCCTGTCGGTGGGGATGTGTTTGTAGTGACTGTGAAAAGTTCGTATTGCTGCATGTGCTTGCAAGACTGCAATAGTTAAGCTTGGATGTGTGCTTGCAATGGTTGCGAGAAGTTGTAATTGGATGCGTACTTGCAACGATTGCAAAAGGTTATGCTTGAATGCATGCCTGCAACGTTTGCAAGAAGTTTTTATGATTGGATGCGTGTTTAAAATGATTGCAAGAAATTGTGCTTGGATGTGTGCTTGCAACGATTGCAAGAAGTCATGATGGGATGTGTGCTTGCAGCAATTGCGAGAAGTTATGTTCCGATGTGTGCTTGCAATGAAATGCAAGAAGTTGTGTTTGGATGCGTATTTGCGATGATTGCAAGAAGTTATACTTGGATGTGCTGTGACTATGAGGGGGTATAGTAGCGAGGCGAAGGTTTCAATGAATGAATCGGTACAATGACTGAGCTTCGAAGGAAGACGGGGTGTGGCCCCCCCCTCTTTTTTTTCTTTTTTTTTTGACTGACCTAGAGGAAATGACAGATGACAACCAGTGGAGGGTTTGACTACCTGGTTTGAAAGGTAAATTGTAACATGTTTAAGCGACAGGTGCATGGCATTAAATAAATGAGTGAACTGTTTGAGCCGCAAACTACGACTGACAACGAACCGGACTCTGGAGCATGTCCAGAAATGAGGCCGGGCCCTGGGGCACGCCGTAACGAATCGGTGCATCGAAGATGCGACTGGATTCGAACCGGAGCGCGGTAAGTGCAGGTGTAACATATTGTTGCCATGACAGAGGCGCGAATCGATCATGCCGCTATAGCGACTGACTGCGAATCGGACTCTGGAGCATGTACTGAAATGTGGCCAATACCTGGGGCACGCCGAGACGAATCGGTGCATTTCCATGCGACTGAATTCGTAACGGAGCGTGATACGTGGCATGATAACCATGACAGAGGTACGAATCGGTGAGTCGAAAGCGACTGATAATGACGTGACTCTGGAGCATGTACTGAAATGAGGCCGTAACTACTGGGGCACACCGGAGCGAATCGGTGCACCTTTAGATGCGACTGGATTCGAATCGGAGCGCGGTACGTGACTGAAATGAAAGAAATGATTCAAAATGGTTTGAAATGTTAGAAATGTATTTAGAAATGTTCAAAAATGAGAAATGATTGGTATCGAACTGATAAGGAATTGCGAATCGCTACGGCTGTTTGCTGACGCCTGGTAATAATTAGACATGCTAGAAATGAAGCGACGTCTATGTCGCGGTGGTTTTTTCAGATAACGAGAAATGGTAACATAACGAAAGTGCGAGTGGTATGCATTGCGGTTACGTTTGTGAAATTGCGAGTGACTCGTAAGCTTGATATCACGGTTTAGTGACATGATATCTAACAATGCGTAAAAAACAAAGTCCGACGGGACCCTACCTGCGACAGCCAAGCCAGACGCGCGGTACGAACTACGAATCGGTAACACGGACTTCGAAACTCTCGAGCGCGGAAATTTGCGAAAACGGGAACTTGCGAGACAAGAACTAGCAGACGCTGGCATTCGAATCGTCGGCCTAGTGACGTATATCGCGCACAGGAAACCGACAAGCACCACAGGTGAGCGGGCTGCTTAAATACCCCCCGGGCTCCTCCCATAAATTCAGGCCACCATACTGGCCTTCCTACATATATATATATATATATATATATATATATATATATATATATATATATATATATATATATATATAATTGTAATATCATCCCACTCATCAGCAATTTTTGCATTTGCTGTTTTCCATCACATGACCTAAGCTTTGAAATGCAAATAAAACCACTAAACTACACTTGCAATAATGTATTCCTACACATATTAGTGAATATAATATGTGTTGTTTAAAATGTATTTCCATTTTTGCAGCCAAATTGGGCTAATACCTACTTTATACATAAAATTTATAAAAATTTGCTTTTTCCTTGCTTAAAAAGCCTAACAAGCTCTCCCTGCTTTGTATTGTTTTTATTTTTTTTGTCTTCAAATAAATAATATATTTATTAAAGTGTTACTAAACCCAGGACCCTGCATTTAATAAATCTGGTCTCCCACAGTACACAGAACATGGAAATGCAATTATTTTAGTAAATGTAAACTGCTAAATACCTTTTCCTCATCAGCAGTCGATCTGCCGATCTGTAGCTATATGACTGCGGCTCCTGGCACTCAGCTGGCACTCAGCTGACTGTCGGCTCTCTCTCTCTCTCCCCTCCTCCCTGGCTGGCGTCAGCGGGAGGGCTCGGCCCCGCCCACTGGAACTGTGAGCCGGAGAGAGAGGAGAGCTGACAAGTCAGTGGAGCGCCGGGACCCGAGCTTATATAAGTACAATTCGGCAGATTTTTTACAATACACAGGCACAGGGCCCCTTATTATTATGGCACAGAGAGGATGGGAGGATTTGAAAGAAGTGGGTTAACAACCACTTTAACTTTTTTAATAGATTCAGATCAAAGAGGAATTGGAAATAATGACACCTAACCTTGGCATAGATTTGGAGAATTCGGCCCAAAAATGCTTTAATGGAGGGCCAAGTTCACCATATGTGTACTAATGTGCCCAGATGGACCTGGCAATGCCAGCATTGGTCAGATACAGGAGGGATTGATATGATGATGAAGAAGAACCAGACTCTAGTACTGTAATGTTTAGGAAGGTGGGTGGCGTAATGTTTACCATGATTAACCCTGTCTGTTGATCGCAGTTCTTCATTGTCAGTTGTGACCTAGATTTGAACACCGTCTGTCCTATCAAAGGGTTAAAAAATTGTTAACTTGGCCTCCTGCATTGTGTATTAAAAAATAAGTTAACCTTTTGGAACATGTTACATGTTCCACCTGTATTTAGGGTAGAACATGTAACATGTTCAAACAGCTGCAGCTCCCTCCCCCCCCCCCAGTGACAGCGGGCAGGCATCTTCTCCGGGCGCCCGCTGTCACTCTTTGAAACCATGCAGACCTCCGCCCGCCCAGCCACATCATTCATTCACAGTCCTTTGTGAATAGTAAACTACAAGTCCTGACAGACTTTGTGGCTGTCGGCTTGTAGTTCTCAATGAAGCACTGATGAGCGCTGTGGTAGTGAATTCATTCTTCCTGTCAGTGAGTGACTTGCCCTTACACAGATACACTGACAGGTCTGCAGGAGTCCTGCGTGGTATCACCGATCTGCTGATAGACTCCCAGGACAAAAAATAGTAAATGCACATTTTTTTACCTGCAAAAAAATGCATTTTTTTTTGTTAAAAGGTGAACTTATCCTTTAACCAATTCCCGCCTGGCCTATAGCAAAATGACAGCCCGGCGGGACTTTTGTTGACCCTAGATAGGTAGATGTCATATGAGATTCTCCCGGATGGCGACTTGCTTGCGGCCGTGGAGAAGCGCTGCAGCGCGATCTATTAAGGGCTGTGTCAGATGACTGATCAGTGTACCAGCCCACTGGCGGTACCACGTGACCGCTGTGACCAATCACAGCAGATCACATGACAATTGTAAACAATGGATGGCTTTGTTTCATGCCATCCATTGTGCACAATAGTGTTGCTAGCTGTGATTAATTACAGCCTGGGCCAATCACAGCCCATCTGTACCATGTGATTAGCTGTGGCTAATCACAGCTAATCACTACAAAACAAACTGAATTAATTGATTTCATTCAGTAAAATGCTTGCTTATAGCAATGAAATTCATTGCTATAAGCAATTTTAATGTGTAAAAAAAAAAAATACTAATCACTTCCCCAGAGTAGTACAATGTTACTAGGGTAGCATTATATTGCTCTAGTCACAGTGTGTTAAAAAAATCATTAACAATTTTTTTATTTTTTTATTTCTTAATTTTCCAAGAATTATTACAAAAAAATGACAACTTTAAAAGACTAATCACACCTCTTACTAAACACCTTGGACTCTCTACTTTCCAAAAATGGGTTATTTGGGGAATATTTGTACTGTCCTGACATTTTTGTGCCTCAAGAAATGAGATATGGCTATTGGTGCATCAGGACTGATCGATTTTAAGATTTGGGTTATTTTCACCAAAGAAATGTAGCAGGATATATTTTTGCCTAAATTTATGAACGATTATTTATTTACAAAATGTTATAATAGAAACAAAGAAAAATATGTTATTTTTTTTTTCAAAATTATCAGTCTTTTTTCATTTATTTAGCAAAAAAATAAAAAACCCAGTGGTGATTAAATACCACCAAAAGAAAGCTCTAGTTATGTGAACAAAATTATAAAAATTTGGTTTGGGTATAGTGTTGCATGACCGCACAATTGTCAGTTACAGTGTGACAGAGCTGAAAGCTGAAAATCGGCCTGGGCAGGAAGGGGGTAAAATTGCCTGGTGTTGAAGTGGTTAAATTAATGAGGTATGGCTCAGTTAGTCTCCAGTATGTGTGGGAACAGAGACACCGTGAGACTGTCCAGAAATCTTCTCCTACACAATTTTCACCCATTCATTCTCCCTCTCTTCCCATCCCAGTTCACTTGCTTCCACTTCTACTTTACTACTTCCATACTCCAGCTTCCTTTCCTTCCTTTTCTCTCATCCCCCTTTTTCTACCTCCCCCTACATCTTTCCCCACACTTCCCTCTCTTTCCCTATGCTCTGCAGGACTCCCTGTATTCTCTATACCCTAGTACATAATCTTACATTCTTAGGACAATTACAGACCAACTACCTCTGATATAATTACATTTATACTTATATATTTTCATCACAGTGAGCATGTCTTGTTAGATATCTCTATGCTCTGCATAACTCCTTTGTCTTCTTTGTACTGAAGCACACAATCTCATACTCTCAGGACAATTATATATCAACCATCTCCGACATATATCCACATTTATACTCATATATTTCATTACAGTGAGTATGCCTTGCAAGACTTATGGGCGACACCTTGGTTCACAATTTCCTTTCATCTCCTTGCCATGCCTGCCCCACATCTGGCCTTGGTCCCCCTTACTGTGGTCTCTGTCCCTTCAGCTCCCGGGGGGAGATGTCCTCTGCTGACCCTCGCTTGGGATCAAACTCTGAAGCCAACCATCTGATCAGTAAGTACGGTATCACTAGTTCTGGCCTCACGCTTCTGTCCAAATCATACCCTATACTTCAATACAAATTTTGCCTGTTGTTACAGACAACAGATGTACATATAAGCCCCTGAAGAAGCGAGTAGAGTTTGCGAAACGGGTCGGGTTAGAGATGCATTATGTATATCTGTACAATGAATACTTTGTGATATTATATCATTATGGCTATGCTTAGAGGACTATTATGCTATGTTGCCGTTCTTATGAATTTGTTATTTATGATCATGTCTTATATTGGATGATGTTTATACCATACAAATAACATTTATTACCCCCTTTTACATCTTGTTGACCTTGTTGACCTTGTTGACCTTGTGATGGACACTTCATTTAAAGTCCCACGGGCGACTGTCTGTTTCTGTAAGAAATCTTGTGCCATGAGCCCTTCCCCTCAGAAACATCTATGAAGTAATACATTTAAAAAAATAATAATTGACTGCAAAAGTGGAAATACACATTAAAGTCCCAAGTTAAGCTTTAAACTGTTTTTAAAAAGTCCTTAAAATTGCTTTCTTAAAAAACGAGAGTCAAAGTGGAATAAAGTGCAGGGCACCTGGTGGCACAAATACCTACATCAACTTTTAAGCCTGGTACACGCTAATAGAAATTGACAGCTCCGGTCCATTCCACTGTACTAACAGTCCAATGTTAGTGCAGCAATCTCCCCTGCTGAGCTGTTGTGTTCTGATGGGGGGGACCCCCCCCACCAGAACACTCCGGTGAGCGCTCTCTGCTCCGCTGATTGGGAGCAGGTTGACTGCTGTTTTTCCAGCATGCATATCTGACAGAAACCAACCAAATGACATACACACAGGCTGAATGCCAGACAGTTTTTTTTGAACCGGCCAATGTCTCCCGACATTCGGCCCATGTGTACTAGGCATTAGTCCCCTCCATCTGCCCAATTAGTTGGCAACAAGCTTCAATTTTTCCTAGTATGTCATGGTTTGCCTACTTCCTCCTGCTCCCTGTACATTTCTGTTGGCCCATCGCTATAATGGGCTACCTCACTGGCCAATAGAAATGTGTGGGAGGGGGCAGAGCCACTTTAACACTGAGCTCTATGCCCACATACATCTGCCACGTTTGACATCTGTCACTGGTTGTCTGTAGACCTTCATTCATCTCTGTGATGATCTCTAAAATTATAGAATGTGGCATTTTGAGTTTACAGATTTGGGGGACTCACCCTGATACCTGATGTATTATGCAGAAAATTCTATCCATAGAGACAAACAGACATGCACTTCCAGCCTATCACAGCTGTCAAGTTTGGTGGAAGTTTTTGATAGTAGAGTTCAGAATATTGGTAATAAAGACAGTCTTACCTTAAAGTAACTTTGTAATAAATACAAATCAAGCCATAAAAGGGAATCATGCAAGGGTGGTTGGCAGTTAACAGTATGTGTTAGCCAGAAAAGAGTTGTGTAGACATAATATTTCTTATTGTAAGTGTAAAAACAGCAAAAAAATGTATTACACACAAATGTCACCTACTGACTTTAAGGCCTCGGTCATGTTACTAAGTGCTTGGCGGATGGTTCTAACCCCAGGCATATGCCCCCACATATATAGACACTCCATCATGACCCATTCTCTAAGGAACAGAACACTCTGCTCCATACTTTCTCCCACTGAGGTCTTGTAAACAGACCGTTTACCTGTCAAGTCATTTAAATCATAAAGGTAAAGAGAAACCAATGAGTATTCTGCACCTTATCAAGCTATCCAGCTCAGTTCATATATCGGCAGTTAGTAGTTAGGTTAGTGCGACATGGCAACCCAAATGCATATCTTCCAACTTTCTGAGATGGAAAAGAGGAACGCCTTTTATGCCCTCTTCACGCTATGGTGTTTCATTGCTTAGCAATACCGGTTGCACATTAATGTGCAGTATTTTGTGCATTCATGTGTGCTACATTAAGGCCACTTTCACATTGAGGCGCTGGCTGCGTTGACGGTAAAGCGCCGACACTTTTAGCAGCGCTTTACTGTTGTTTTATTCTGCTGCCGAAGCGCTTTGCAGGCATTTCTGCAGTGCTGGCCATTGATTTCAATATCAGGGGAGGTGGAGGAGCGGTGTATACACTACTCCCGCACCGCCCTAAAGATACTACTTGCAAGACTTTTTTTCCTGTCCTACAAGCGCACCATCCCAGTGTGAAAGCACTCAGGCTTTCACACTGGGGCTGCAGAAGAGGCAGTTTACAGGCTATTTTTAGCACAACAACGCATGTAAAACGCCTTAGTGTGAAAGTGGCCTAAGGTAAAATTGCATTACCACAACACAATGGTTTGACGTCAGCCTTAAAAAGTAGTTTCACTTTTGTTGGGAAAAAACTATTGCCTCTAAATGATTAATGCACATTGTAGGGATTTTAACTAACTTGCTTGCAGATTCCTACCTGTTTCTGCTTTGAAGAAAAAACTTTTTGTTTCATTATGCCCTTTTGGATACTTAATCTGAATGGAAGTGACTCATGATAATCGGCTGGTGCACTCCTAATGTTCTGATGAGAAAATCTGCAGGGTTTGCATCCCTTTAGAAGTATTTTACCTTTTGGAAGTATCTGACCAAAATTGAAATTCCTGTTGCAGAGGATGCCTAAAGTTTGACTATCTTGGTGCAGACTTCTGGGAATATCAGTGAGCCAATCACACAAGCTGGAAATTACATTTCTGGGTGCCTTTTGTACACCAATAATGTACAGAACAACTCCAGGTTGCCATTTTACATTGACTGCAGATTGAAAAGGGAAATCAATTTAAATAAGATTAAATTAGAATATGGCTCCTGCAGAAGTTTGTGTGTTATTTTTTTTTTTTTGCTTTTTTATTACTTTTTAACTAAAAGTGTGAGTTACACAGACCATGAAAAATTACTATGCCAAAAATGATTGGTTACATCCGTAGGTGTTTTTCCCACTAATTTTCTTAATACAGTCTTTTCAAAATATCAAATGCAGTAATTTAAAGGGTTGGATGAAAAGTTTTGCGCAGTAAAATACTTTTAGTAGTTAAATAATATATTTTATTAGTGTTCTATACATCAGACCAAAAAGAAGGACTAATAAGAAAGAAAAAATCAGAGGGATTTGGCTGCAAAAAAGAGAGAGCCCTCTCCAAACAGACGTTTGGGAACTATATATGTTTAATGTAAAGCTTAGACCAAGCCTGCCTAGATCTTGAATCGTTTCCCTCTGGCCAGAAACAAGGCCTCCTCAGAGAATACTGTCATTGGCTGTTCTTCATCAATTGCATTGTGAACGAAGACCAAACCTCACTGTAACCCCTTTCCATAAACCTAACCCTTATCTTCAGGCTAAACCAATAACCTGATTCCTAATCAGAACCTAACCCTTACATGTAACCATTAACCCAAGCCTAACCCCGATCTTCAGCCTCGGGTAAAATGTATCCTATCACAGAGATAATTCTATCTTATAAATGTCAAAGCAATGAATTTATGGAAGATAATTAGGATAAAGTGGTGCTTTCTGTACAGTAATTGTATTGAAGATCATTTTAGCAAACACTCTTCAATAATTGGTAACAGAACAAAAGGTTGAAGTTACCTTTATAGCAAGCATAGACACAATGGGGCTGATTTACTAAAGGCAAATTGGCTGTTCACTCTGCTCAGTGCAGGGGAATTTTACCCAGAGCTTAGTGAATTGCATGAAATTTCACCTTGCAAAAGAATACCTAATTATGTGCATGGAAAATGTAAATAAAATGCATTTTTACTTGTTTAGTGCTACCCCAGAGTAGCTGCTAAATTGTTTTGTGATTTCTCTGCACACCTGAAGATGACACACCTTGTTCACCCAGCACATCTTGAGGTGTTTCAAAGAATTCATTAGGCCAAGCATAGCCTAATTAAGGAGAGAGTTAGCAAGTGTACTTATACAAACAATCAATAAAACAAGAATGTTACTCTGAGAGATATGGTTAAACACCTGCAGTGTTCTAAATAACAGTAATTGACAGAACTGAACTGAATTTACCTAGCATCAGTGTATAAAGCCAGTCCTAACTTGCTATAACAGTCCCCATTTAGTCACACTGGTCAGTGAATGATAAAACAAAAATGTTTGCCGGCAAAGTTGGGGCCCTTGAAACAAGCAAAACAGTTCCCAGCAGACAACAGATTAACTTGTGAAATGTTATTCTCTTACTAAACCCAGGGCATCCTCTTCTGCGTCTCTGTACAGGTCCTCTGATTTAGTTAAGTCACATTCAAGTCAGACAGGGATAGAAGTTGCCGTGATTTATCTCTTTAGATCCTGATAAGACAGTCCCTCTTTTCCTTCCTTACAAGCTGTGGGGGGTGCTCTCTATTACAGATGATCACACCAAGCTTTCAAATCACACCCCACATCCGCGCAGGGAGAAAGTTTCCAGTCTCTGAGGCAAGGTCCTGTGAGATTAGCAGTCACTTTGCTTCTCTGAGGTGTCACCTGATTGTGGTCAGCAGGGTCCCAGTCTGTCAGTAGCCCAGTCTCTTTATTTTCACCACTCTTAGCTTTATAACTGTCCCCTCTTTTCCTCTCAGCAGCCTGCAGACACACATGTCCTTGCTTTGTTGTATCAGCCAATCATCACCCTCCAAGATCGATCCAGACCCAGCCAAGATGGGTACCTGCTGTACTGGAGACACACCATAGAGGAGCATTTCAAAGTGGTCTCCTTTAAAGATGGCTGCTGCCCATCTGCATTAATGAATATTCTGTTTAACCCTGTCCACACTGCAGAAGGATAATACAGCAGCAACAAAGGAAGAAGTTATGCATCATACTGTGCAGGTTACATTTGCACATGGTTAGATGATGGATGTCAGCAGAGCTTTATATCAGTCACTCTTGGGAGTCGGTCAAGCAATTCCCTTTGATGTGGAAATATGAAGCCTACAAAGATTTTTACCTTCAGATTATATTATTGATAGTCATTATTAATAATTTGACATACAGTGAACTTTTGACATGCAGTATGGTTTAAAAAGTTTCAGAACACAGCCTGCACATTCTGAGAAACAAAACACCATAAGCCAGCTCTGGAATTGTGTCTAGAGGAGCTATCTGACGAAAATCCCTTCTCTGGCCATTTGGTAGTATAATTTATGGACTTGGTGGAATGTCACGTCAAAGGGTTCAATTGAGGTGGGAATGGAACAGGAACTAATTAAACATAAATTACAGCTCTTGACTTAAAACTAACCTATCTTGAGATTTCTGTGATAGCCTAATGGGGCGTACACACGGTCGGACTTTTCAGCTACAAAAGTCCAACGGACGCTGACGGACTAAAGCTGGCTGGTAATCCGATCGTGTGTGGGCTTCTCCGGACTTTCAACGGACTTTTTCAGCCTCAAATCCGACGGACTTTAGATTTGAAACATGCTTCAAATCTTTCCGACGGACTTGAGTCCGGTCGAAAAATCCGCTCGTCTGTATGCTAGTCCGACGGACAAAAACCCACGCTAGGGCAGCTATTGGCTACTGGCTATGAACTTCCTTATTTTAGTCCGGTGTACGTCATCACGTAAGAATTCGACGGACTTTTGTGTGATCGTGTGTAGGCAAGTCTGTTCGTTAGAAAGTCCGCCGCAAGTCCGTCGAAAGTCCGCCAAAAGTCCGTCGAAAGTCTGTCGGACAGGCTGTCGGACTTTTGTAGCTGAAAAGTCCGACCGTGTGTACGCCCCATAAGAGTGCCCCCTATTGACTGAACATGTCACAAGTCTAAGGGCTCATTTACACTTGCTTCAGCTTCAACGTACTATAACGGCTAGTTTACACTTGCTTCAAAACAAGGCTTCGGACAGGCTTTGTTAAAGCTCTCTAAACGCTAGTCAAAGCTCCTGTCGCTAAATAAAATGGTTAGCTTACAGTCCTGTTTACACCTTGCTTTTGCTTTGCTTCGGCTTCACTTCAAAAATTATACCCCATGTAGCTTAAGTGGTGCTTCAAAGCGTCTTTAAAGCCCCCATAGAAGTCTATGGCAAAGCTCGCTTGAAGCCCCACTGAAGACCCACTGAAGCCTCATCAAAGCCCCACCAAAGTCCCACCAAAGGCTCATCGAAGCCCCATCGGAGCTCCACCAAAGCCTCATCGAAGTCCCACTGAAGCCTCATCGAAGCACCAAGCAAAAGCAAGGTGTAAACAGGACACGGAGCTAACCATTTTATTTAGTGACAGGAGCTTCTTTGCCTGGCATTCAGAGAGCTTTAACAAAGAGTGTCTGAAGCCATGTTTTGAAGCAAATGTAAACTAGCCCTAAGGCTCCATTCATCGATGAGCGTATCGGTTTACTGGCAGTTTTCAGGTGTTTTTTTAAGCTTTTTTTTGCAGCTTTTTAAAAGTATTTTAGAAGGGTATTACAAACATTTTATAGCTTCAGGTGTTTTTGTTTAGCCAATAGAAAGCACTAGGGGGAGGAGAGGTAGAGGAAATTAGGGGTGGAGAACTGCTATTTGAGCAGAAAACGCCTGTAAAACGCTTGTAAAACGCTTGTAAAACACTCAAGTCAGGTATTTCTATTGAAGTCTATGGGGCCAAAAATGCTTGTAATCTGCCAAGAAAAAGCTCATGTACTTTTTTGAGCTTCAGGCATTTTGCTTTTAAGCGACAGAACGCTCCTATGTGAACAGGAGCCATTGAAATTAATCCCGGATCCCGGCCCCCCACCCTTTGTGAATGAGTATGGGGTACATGGTACCTCTACCCATTCACCTAGGGAAAAAAGTGTCAAGAAAAAAATACAGTACTCAGGTTTTTAAAGTAATTTATTAGGTCGCCCTGGGGGTCTTCTTCCGACTCCGGGGGTCTTCTTCCGACTCTCTGGCGTCTTCTCCCTCTCTCCACGCTCTCTGGTTCTTCTCCGGTGCTGTCTGTGCGCTCTGCTATGACTTATATAGGCAGTGGCCCCGCCCCCCTATGACATCACAGTCCTGGGTCATGCTGGGACTGTGATCTCATAAGGGGGCATGGTCATGTCATCATATGACCACGCCCCCTTATGACCTCACAGTCCCAGCATGCCCCAGGACTGTGATGTCATAGGGGGCGGGGTCACCGCCTATATAAGCCATAGCAGAGCGCACAGACAGCATTACAGCCGGAGAGCGCGTCGTGTCAACATCTCTGAAAGAGAAGAGGGAAGAAGACGATCCAGATGTCCAGGCTCCTCCGCTAGCAAAAGATCGGCAAAAGAGTAGAAGATAGCGGAGGAGCCCGGCAGAAGGAAGAAGGCACCGGAAAAGAACCAGAGAGCACGGAGACGACACCGGAGAGAGGGGGACGACGGAGAGACCCCCGGAGTCGGAAGAAGACCCCCGAAGTCAGAAGAAGACCACCGGAGTCGGAAGAAGACCCCCGGAGCGGGCTAATAAATTACTTTAAAAACCTGAGTACTGTGTTTTTTTCTTGACACCTTTTTCCCTAGGTGAATGGGTAGGGGTACCATGTACCCCATACTCATTCACAAAGGGTGGGGGGCCGGAATCCGGGGGCTACCCCTTATTAAAGGGGGCTCCCCGATTCCGATAAGCCCCCCGCCCGCAGACCCCGACAACCAACGGCCAGGGTTGTCGGGAAGAGGCCCTTGTCCTCATCAACATGGGGACAAGGTGCTTTGGGGTGGGGGGCCGCAGGGCGCCCCCTCCCCCAAAGCACCCACCCCCCCATGTTGAGGGCATGCTGCCTGGTACGCTCAGGGGGGGGGGGCGCTCACTCGTCCCCACCCCCTTTCCTGACCGGCCGGGCTGCGTGCTCGGATAAGGGTCTGGTATGGATTTTGGGGGGGACTGCCTGGAGGGGAACCCATGCCGGGTTTTTATTTAAAATTTGGCGTGGAGTTCCCCCTCAAGATTCATACCAAACACAGTGCCTGGCATTGGCGGGGATCCCAGTCGGATCCCCGCACCAGTGTGAACCCAGCTCGCAAGGTGTCAATCTCGCCAATAAAAGTGGCGAGATTGACACAATATCAGACAACAATACAGACGGACGTTGACCAAAGGGTGGTGGTACAGAGCTGAAAAACCATGTGATTTGGTCAAAGTTGGCTGGAAAAGTCCTGTCGTCTGTATGCAAGACAAACTTCTGGACAACGCCCTTTGTACAAAAATCCAAGGGAAAGTTTGTACAAAGTCCTATCGTGTGTATGGGGCTTAAGAGCATATGCCTGTAAACTCCTGAAAAAGCCATACTGTGCATGGATACACTGGCTCTGCCTGGAGGGGTGTTTCCAGGCAGAAAACAATGAAAGCTCATAAAAGCTCAAAAACCTGTAGAAGCAGCTTCTTTGAGATCCTTTGGGCTCATGCACACTGCAGCTAAATAAAAAGGTACTTTTACAGGCATTTGAGCTTTTATTTCAGCTTGAAGAGCTTGTGCTCTTATGCATGTATTTTTGAGCTTCTTCAAGTTTCTTCAAGCCCATTTGAGCTTTTTTGGGCATAAGCTTTTTTTGTTTTCACAAAAACTCCTAGATAATATTTTCTTAACCACTGTATAAACAAAACAAAAAGCTGGAACAAGCCTTTTTGCGTGTTTTTGAGTTTCTTTTGAGCTTTTTTTTAGCTCTTTTGGGATTTTTTGAGCTCTTTGGGGCACTATCTCTTCTCAAAAACGTGAGTTTGGTGGGGGGTTTTTTTTCTGCCTGTAGGAGCATATTCCTGAAAACACCTGAAAAAGCCATAGTGTGCATGGACACATTGGGGGGAGATTTACTAAAACTGGAGCACACAGAATCTGGTGCAGCTGTGCATAGAAACCAATCAGCTTCCTGGTTTTATTGTCAAAGCTTAATTGAACAAGCCAAAGTTTAAAGCCGATTGGTTACTTATGCACAGCTACACCAGGTTCTGTGTGCTCCAGTGTTAGTAAATCTCCCCCAGTGGCTAACATAGAGGGGAGTTTCCAGGCAGAAAAACTAAGAGCACAAAAGAGCTCAAAAACCTGTAGCTGCTTCTTTGTGCTCCTTTGAGCTGCAGTGTGCATGAGCCCTTAGTAAATCAACCCCAATATTGTGCAGTATGAAATAATGTACAGTAATCCTCAGCAACTGAAAGCTACGTTTTCTCATGTTGTAACAGAACGTTGTACCTTCACCCACACATTGCCAGTCACTAGTTCCTCTGGGCTACTTGCCATTAATGCTCTTTGCAAAACCTTACAAAGGGGAAAAAACACAGGGATTAGAGATGCTATGTCAGCTGTATACCCAATTGTTATTGATTCCTGTTCACGCTGCTATATGCCACTGCAAGTGTCTCTTAATTATAAATTATTAAAATAATAGCATGGTTTATGTTGAGTCATTATGGCCTGGCACCTGGCATTGTGTGTACTATCGATTGTCCATTTGTGCTTTGCTTTTGTGTCTGTACTTGTTTACCAAACTCACCCACTCACATCCTTTTTCCTGAGAGACAGCTTGTTCATAAACATGGAACATCACTTGCTCTACATACTTGGTATAAATAGTACAGAAACACCAAAATCCTCACTCAGGGCTGAAATATGCTATAGCTAATCTTCTAAATAAAAAGGAAATTCAGGCCATAAGTGGATGATGCTAGTCAGTTAAATACAAAAGCCAAGGAACCAATGTAAAGAGCTCTGGCTGTGCTAGAGAGAACGAATAATTAGTCTCAGCTGTCCATAGGCCTTTTCATCCACTTCAGTACTGGACACTTTCGCCCCTTTCCTTCCCAGGCCAATTTTCAGCTTTCAGCGCTCTTGCACTTTCAATAAGAATTGCGCGGTCATGCAACACTGTACCCAAATGAAATTTTTGTCATTTTGTTCACAAAAATAGAGCTTTCTTTTGGTGGTATTTATTCACAAATCATTTTTAATTTTTTTGCAATATAAGCAAAAAAATGCGTAAATAAAAAAAAAAAATATTTTCTACTTTCTGTTTTTAAAAAAATCCAAAATAATCGAATTTTGTCATAAATTTAAGCCAAAATGTATACTGCTACATGTCTTTGGTAAAGAAAAATCCCATTAAGTGTAATCGTTATTGGTTTGTGTGATCACGGACATATGTGCGCAGATGATCATGTACAGATGTGCGCAGATGATCACAGACATGTGTGCAGATGATCATGTACAGATATGTGCAGATGATCATTGGGACATATGATTTTACTGATACATATGTGGGGGACAGGTGTTTTTACTGTGTGGGGACATGTGTGGGGAAACTGGGCCGGTGATCAGTGTGTAAAAAGCTGTAAAAAACAGCTCATACTCACTGATCACCGGCTGGCTGCAGCGATCCGCTCTCCTCTCCTCCCTGACAACTTCCGTGAGAGGAGAGGAGAGTCGATTGCCTAGCAACTGGCTCTCTAATTTCATCACATGACGGCTGTGATTGGACACGGCCGACATGTGATCAGGAGGGCCAATCCCTCCTGCTGATTGGAGATGCGCCTTGTCCGGGTGACAAGAGCGCACCTGGATCGCGCCGCTGCGCGGGCACGCGCGATCCCCTTCCTCTTGAGGGACGTTCCTGAATATCCATTTAGAAGGAGGAAGCTCCCACCCGGCAATATATGTGCAGTAGCCGGTGGGAGGTGGTTAAACTCTATGTGAGCTGATTGATGCTCAGGGCTTTTCCACTTTGTCTCTTGTTCCCTGCTGAGCGATCTTGCTGCTAGGTGAAAATTCTGAGTGCTGTGAGAATGCTAAGGCCTTGTTTTTACTAGTTGGGGGGCTATAAAACCACATGGTAAAGCTGCGGTTTTACCACTCCTAATCCACTCCACCTTATGATGCAAAAGCAGTGGCCAGGGGTGTACACATACCAAAAATTGCAGGAAATATCCCCGCTGTTTGTACAGCAGGCAGTACCACTCACTGACCATGACCCATTCTACTGCAAGTGGTTGTGGCGTGCTAGCGCAGGTTTCAAGCAGTTGTTAAAGCAGGCGATGAGGAGGTGATACAACACCTCCCCGCTGGCTGTCAAATGCTCTCTGAAGAGCATTTTCAAACACAGATTGGCCTTCAGAGAGCAGGGCTAATGTAAAAGAGGCCTAAAAAGGGTAGAAAACCACCTGTTTGTTTTAGGAAACCCATTAGAAGGCACCCTGTAGGCCCTGTGCACATGGATGTAATTAGGCATAAATATTCCCAGCATAAAAAAAACACGTCATTTTCCCTCATCAAGGGAACGACCCATGGGCCACACAGCTGGCCATAGAAGTGAATGGCTGTACAACCCTATATTCATGCAGGTGTGATATAATTTAACCGCTTAAGAACCGCCCCTACACATACTACGGAAGGGTGGCCCTTTAGTGCAAAATCACGTATCTGTACGTGATTCTCATCTTCAGCTCTCGTACGCACCACCAGAGCCCCGCTTCCACTGTGATTGGACACAGGGGGAGCCAATCAGCGGGTCCAGTGGCTGCGATGGCTGCGGGGAACCCAGCGAAAGTTTGTATAGAGGCAGAACAGTGGTCTGCCTATGTAAACGAGGCAGACTGCTGTTATGCCAGGAAGGAAAATGGAGATCTGATCAAGCAGAAACATGAAACTCTGTTTTCCTTTAGTCAAAGCACTCCCCCTACAGTTAGAAAGCACTCATAGGGAACACATTTAACTCTTTGATTGCCCTTGATGTTAACCCCTTCCCTGCCAGTGTCATTTATACAGTGTTAGTGAATTTTTTTTAGCACTGATGACTGTATTGGTGTCACTGGGCCCCAAAGATTGTCACTTAGTGTCCAATTTGTCCACCGCAATGTCGCAGTCCCGCTAAAAATCGCTGATCGCCACCATTACTAGTAAAAAAAAGTCCCTAAATCTATCCAAAAGTTTGTAGACGCTAAAACTTTTGCGCAAACCAATCAATATACACTTATTGGGATTTGTTTTACAAAAAATATGTAACAGAATACATATTAGCCTAAATTTATGAAGAAATTTGAGTTTTTACATTTTTTTATTGGATGTGTTTTAGAGAAGAAAGTAAAAAATATAGTTTTTTTTTTTTTTTCAAAATTGCTGCTTTTTTTTTGTTTGTTTATAGCGCAAAAAATAAAAAAAACGCAGAGGTGATCAAATACTACCAAAAGAAAACTCTATTTGTGGGAAAAAAAAGGACATCAATTTTATTTGGGTACAGTGTCACACAACCGCGCAATTATCAGTTAAAGCAATGCAGTGCCGTATTGCAAAAAATGGCCTGGTCAGGAAGAGGGGAAAACCTTCCAGAGCTGAAGTGGTTAAAGAATATAGAAGTGTTGTATTTGGGAAAATACATTGTGCATGCATGTGTGGGTAAATGCTGAGGAGCATTAACGTTTTCACAAGTATGGGGCCATACAGCCACTCACTTCAATGGCTAGCTGTACACTACTCCTTGAATCCCAGAGTATGGAAAATTTACGTTTTCACACTGGTATATGTTATTCCTATTGCAAAAGTGTGAACAAGATATGGTGAAAAATACTCCTGCGCTAGTGAGATCGTTTGCTGTAAAACAAAGGTAGTATTGTAGTCAGAGATAGGACTGGGGGAGATGATGGAGCGTGTCCCGCTGCCTTAGCTGACCAGGGGTGGTCTGGAAAGGACTGTTTGGTATGAAGTGGATGGAAGGCGCGTGATCAGACGCTTACATCAAGAAATGTATGGTTTATTTATGTAAAAGAATACAGACATATAGTCATATAGATATAAAATCATACAAATACTACATAATATTAAAAAAAAGGAAAAACAGGTAACAAAATAAGTACCAGGAAGTTAAAATTGGGGTGTGCCCATATTGAGGCAGGTATTTAAGAAAGGCTGACGCGTTTCGAGGAAAACCTCTTCATCAGAGCCAGGAGAACTGGAGCACAGTCTGTATGGGCCGATAGGCCGACATGTGTACATGGGGAGAGGTGGTGTTGCTAGTAGGAGGATGTGTCCTGTGATGGACAATTGATTATTCCAAGTTCCATACCCAGGTGTTCTAGATGGGGTATAAATAAGAACAATATATACCGTACACTACAGATTGGAGACGTAAGATAAGTTAATTTTACATTGAAAAATGCATTCATAAAATGATAAAAAGTATATAATAAAATATATTAGAAATAAAAATTACCATATCAGTACAAAAAATTAATGATAGGTAGTGGGATTTTGAAGCACAGAGCATGAGATTGTAGTCTAAATACATACAAATGAAAAAATCTACGCAAAGTGACTATGAAAAACAGGGATCCATCTTAAAAAAGAAATTTCTTGAGAAGGGTTATGAAGAATCACTCATCAAACAGGCCTTTTACAAATATTGGACCCAGTATGACGAACATCCCTCTGTCACTATGGCAAAACAAAACAAGCGGCAATAAAAGGACCACCGACAGCAATATCTCCAACCCCATCAGATTCAGTACACAATATAACACCAAAGCATTCGACATACAGAGAGCCATTGAGAAAAATTGGAACATTCTCAAGCAGGAACCCATCCTCAATCCAGCTCTACCACCCAAACCAGTAGTTGTGTTTCGAAAATCCAAAGATCTTAGAAGCCTAATAGCTCCGAGTAGAGTACGAAAACCTCAGAACCAAACCAAGACCCCCACTGGCAATTGGGCATCCATCTTCGACCAGAAAGGCAACTACAAGTGTGGAACCAAAAACTGTGGAGCCTGTGCCTTCATAGCACACCGCAAAAAAGAAATCATGGGGTCCGACGGCCAGTACCACAAAATCAAACAGTTCATCAATTGCGGTACCTCCTATGTAGTCTATGGTCTTATCTGTCCATGCGGTCTTCTGTATGTTGGGCGCACAATACGTCCACTCAAGATTTAGTGAACACAAATGCAGCATAATCAATAGTAACACGTACCATCAGAGTAAAAATAAAAAATGCCACAGCTATTCAGTACCTAGGCATTTCAGAGAATGTCATAACAGCAATCCAACAGGCATCAAAGTGTTTGGCATTGAAGCTATCAAAAAAGACGCTGACAATGGGAGGAGATTCAGAAGACTCTGTAAACAAGAATCATTCTGGATTTTCACTCTTGGGTCATTGGTTCCCGGTGGAATGAATGAAGATCTAGATATCCCCGGGGCCATCTAGATACAGAATATCACCATCATGCTTCCCCCCCCCTCTATCCTAGCCATCCCCCCTTATTACCTGTGATCCCCTTTATATCATCACCATCATTCCACCATACGGTAAACCCTGTATACCCTCTCCTGTCCCCGCAGTTTCATGTACACCATTTCTCCTCATATTATTCACTTCTGCTGTTAAACAACCCATATAAACCTGTGTGTGTATATGTGTATGTGTGTATATATGTATATATGTATGTATGTGTGTGTATATATATATATATATATATATATATATATATATATGTATATGTTCTGCACAAAATACCTCCGGTTCACTATTCAAATCATAGTCACACTTTTCATATCACATTACTTTATATGGCTTAATTGGATTCAATAATAGCCTTTTCATTCATGCCCTCGGACCCACCCCCCAGAGTCTTTTAAACCCCCAGCACAACCTCATCACAAAACCTTTCCTATCCCTAGGCAGCAAGACGCTTTCTATCCAGGCATCAGCTGCCTCTAGGACACCTCCTCCCTCCTCCTCCTCCCCCCCCTTCTGCTGCCAGGATCACACGGCTCTCCACTCCAAAGGATCTTTACAGTTTGCAGCTGTGTCTACACACTTCTCCTGAGACAGGTCAGCCACAATGGTCTTTGTAACTTCCTTATCCTGTTAAACCCAGCAGTGTCAATAAGAGCTTGCTTACTTTCCCTGCTCAACTTATGTTTCACTACAGGCACATCTGACAGCCTAACAGCACCGCAAAAAGAAAATACAATCTATTTACATCCATAGGTAGGTGCGTTCTGTCATCAGCCCACCTGTCTGCCACCTCCAATATTTGGTCACCAACACCAGATTATCCCCCTAACGTATCCACTCCCGCCACTCTCCGCTATTGCGTTGCACAAACTACACATTCCCACCCTACCGCCATGACACTGGTTCTACATAGGCACAATACATGCTGTGTAGGGTTGGTCTCCACATGTGTGTGCATGCATGTGGACATGTATATGTGTGCATGTATATATTTATATATATGTGTGCATATGTGTGTATGTGTATATATAATTGTGTACAGATTTATGTGAATATATACATATATTTATTTTGTGCATATTGTTTCTTTATCTATGTATATATATGCATATGCGTTTTAGATTTTTATGTACATTTGATATATGCATTTTTGTATATATTTTTGTGGATTTCCATTTGAATGAACACATTTCTGTTTTTGCACAAACCACATGGCCATCTTTGTGCCCCCATTTGTGCTTTCAGTGAACAGGGGCATACCTCCAGATATCTGTTCCAGCACAGCATTTTACGTGCTGGCAGAGTTTTTACACGCATGCACATGTCCTTTGGACAAAAGCACAACCGGTTTTACCATGCGGAGAGACAATATCTCTCAATGTGTCTCAGTGCACTTTTTACTTCATTTACCATCGCCCCCCTCCCCCCCCCCCCCCTCTCATATGCATATATGTTTTTTTTTTTTTTTTTTTTATGCATTTACATGCGTTTGTATTATGCACGTGTAAGTATGTGCATGTATGTGTACACGAGTATGTGTGTGTACACTTATGTATGCGTAGATTTTTTCATTTGTATGTATTTAGACTACAATCTCATGCTCTGTGCTTCAAAATCCCACTACCTATCATTAATTTTTTGTACTGATATGGTAATTTTTATTTCTAAAATATTTTTTTTTATTTCTAATATATTTTATTATATACTTTTTATCATTTTATGAATGCATTTTTCAATGTAAAATTAACTTATCTTACGTCTCCAATCTGTAGTGTACGGTATATATTGTTCTTATTTATACCCCATCTAGAACACCTGGGTATGGAACTTGGAATAATCAATTGTCCATCACAGGACACATCCTCCTACTAGCAACACCACCTCTCCCCATGTACACATGTCGGCCTATCGGCCCATACAGACTGTGCTCCAGTTCTCCTGGCTCTGATGAAGAGGTTTTCCTCGAAACGCATCAGCCTTTCTTAAATACCTGCCTCAATATGGGCACACCCCAATTTTAACTTCCTAGTACTTATTTTGTTACCTGTTTTTCCTTTTTTTTAATATTATGTAGTATTTGTATGATTTTATATCTATATGACTATATGTCTGTATTCTTTTACATAAATAAACCATACATTTCTTGATGTAAGCGTCTGATCACGCGCCTTCCATCCACTTCATACCAAACATATGTTATTCCTAATTGGATCCATGTACATGAAGCCTTAGTCGGGAACATGAGTTCAGCTAGTGGCTGATGTTTTGTTTGTCCCCTGCTGCCTCTAAACCCAAGAACTGAGCAACCAAACACCGCTGATTGCTCAGCTCTCTGTCTTAAGCCTGCAGAGGTCCAGTGACTATCAGTGACCAGCTCTCTGCTTTGCCCCTTCAGCACTCACCAGCGAACGATCGTGATTCTCTGAGCGTCACTTCCGGTACAGCGTCAAGCGTAAAAAACTGGTTGCTGTACAGCCACGTTCCGATGTTTCGTCATACCGACTTAATCCTGGAGTAACATCGGGACGTGGCTGTACGGCAACCAGTTTTTTACAAATTAGGCGCCAAATGCTACAACCCTGGCAAATAGACGACACCAGAAGTCTCAGAAAACATAGCCGCTCCCTTGAGCGCTTGTGGCATAAGACTAAGTTCCAGGAAGACTTCACACAATAAAAATCTACTCTCCTAAAATAGTATTCCTGCCTCCACGCTGCTAAACAGACATACTTTAACACACTCATTAACACCTTCTCATCTAGTCCATGTCAACTCTTCTCTACCTTCAACACTCTGTCCTCCACTGCCTCCACCCGCTAACTCACTCACTGCCCAGTAGATCGCCAATCACTTCAAAAATAAGATTGATACAATTCATGAGGAGATCTCCAACGCGCAAAAACCTCTCCCATGCAACATCCCATGTTCACAGATATAATCATTACTTCCCTCATTCAACCCTGCTAGTATTAACGAGGTTGCTAAACTTTTATCTAACACACATCTAACTACCTGCCCCCTGGATCCTGCTCCCTCGCAAATGCTACGCTCAACCCCTGACTTAATTCTACATCCTCTAACTCACATTTTCAACCTCTCCCTCTCTTCTGGCATCTTCCCAAACTCTCTAAAACATGCGCTAGTCACCCCCATACTTAAAAAGCCCTCACTGAACCCCACCAATCTTAACAACCTACGTCCCATCTCCTTACTCTCCTTCCCCTCCAAACTTCTTGAAAGTCTAGTCTACAACCGACTGAGCGACCATCAGACCCTGAATAAACTTCTTGTCCAGATTTCGCCCTCAACACTCCACAGTGTCACTTACCGCTCCTTCAGTGTCACTTACAACTCTGGTTCTGTTCTTGGATCTCTCCTTTTCTCAATCTACACCACCTCCCTGGGTCAGTTGATTGCCTCCCATGGCTTTAAATATCATCTCTACACTGATGACAGCCAAATCTATCTCTCCACCCCCCAGCTCTCTCCATCTGTCTCCTCACACATCACCAACTTACTAGCAGACATATCAGCCTGGATGTCACATCACTTCCTCAAACCCAACCTATCCAAAACCAAGCTCATGATATTTCCTCCCTCGGGTGCCACTTCCCCTGATTTCTCTGTCAACATCAATGGCTCAACGATCAACTTGTCCCCCCATGCCAAGGTCCTAGGTGTAATCCTGGACTCTGAACTAACCTTTCGACCCCACATCCTATCGCTATCAAAAATTTGCCGCATCAACCTCCACAACATCTCCAAGATACGCCCCTTCCTAACCAATGTCACCACAATGCTTCTAATCCACTCCCTGGTCATCTCCCGCCTCGACTACTGCAACTCCCTCCTCATTGGCTTACCTCTAAATAGGCTATCCCCACTTTAGTCCATCATGAACACTGCTGCCAGGCTCATCCACTCACAAACCGCTCAGCCTCTGCTATACCCCTCTGCCAATCCCTCCATTGGCTGCCACTCAGCCAACAAATTAAATTCAAGATACTAACTATAACTTACAAAGTCATCCAGAACCTGGCCCCCAGCTACATCACTAACCTAGTCTCAAAATACCAACCTAATCGTTATCTTCGCTCCTCCCAAGACCTCCTGCTCTCAAACTCCCTTGTCACCTCATCCCATGCTCGCCTTCAGGACTTCTCCCATAGAGAGTTTGCCCAGGCCAAGGCTCTCTCAGAAAGCAAAGATATCACAAAACCTTCTTTGCTTCTGTCCGTGGGAAATGCCTGAGGCAGCATCTCAAAGTATATCTCAACCTGGTTGAGAAACCCTCTGCATTGAACTGGCTCGCCCCCAAATTGCTGGGGAAGTGGAGCGAAACCAGAAATACCTCTTATAGAGGTAATACTCGAGGCAGGTGCTTGCACAGAGAGTGGGGCAACAGCTGGGTCGGCTTGCAACACAGGTTCTACCGGAGCGGCCACAGTGGGAGATTCCAGGTGAGCCGCGTGACTCAGGAGCGTCTGTAACGCCATGGCAAACTGATCCATGCGGTGATCCTGGTCATCCAATCTGGAAAAAATATTACAAACAAGGGGCAGGGTCATCCGGTTACTTCAGCGGGTGGCCCCGCCCTTGCCTATATAACAGCTGTCAAAGCCAAAAGACTGCAGTCAGCAGGAGCCCTCCAATGGAGGCAGTTTTTTGTACATCACGGGACACTTTTTTTTGTTTGTTTGTTTAACCACTTCCCGTCCGGCCTATAACAGAATGACGGCCAGAAAGTGGTTCTGTTATCCTGACTGGGCGTCATATGACGTCCAGCAGGATAACACGCCAGCACGCGCCCGCGGCAGTCTGACACGCCGCATCTCTGATCGTGATAAGAAGCCTCTGACAGAGGCTTCTTACCACGTGATCAGCTGTGACCAATCACAGCTGATCATCGCGAGAACCAGGAAGTGCCGGTAAACAGCATTCCTCGGTTCGCGCTGACAGGGAGAGCCGATTGGCGGCTCTCCCTGTCAGGGGGGGGTCTGTGCTGATAATCAGCACATTGATTGTCAGCACATCAGATGTGGCAATCAGCTGCCAATCAGTACCCAGCAGTGCCAATCAGAGCCCACCACAGTGCCACTCAGTGTCCATCACAGTGCCAATCAGTGCCCAGCATTAATACCTGTCAGTATCTGCCCAATCAGTGCTGACTATCAGTGCAAACTATTAGTGTTCATCAATGCCACCTGTCAGTGCCAATCAGTGCCGCCTATCAGTGCCAATCAGTGCCGCCGGTCAGTCCCCATCAATGCCGCCTGTCAGTGCCCATCAGTGCCACCTGTCAGTGCCCATTTGTGCCGCCTGTCAGTGCCCATCAATGCCAACGGTCAGTGCCCATCAGTGCTGCATATCAGTGCCACCTATCAGTGTCCATCAATTCTACATATCAGTGCCAACTCATCAGTGCCCATCGGTGCCACCTGATCAGTGCCCATCAGTGCCGACTCATCAGTGCCCGTCAGTGAAGAAGAAAACAAAATTTTATAATAGAAACTAAGAAAGACTTTTTTTTCCCAAAAATGTCAGTCTTTTTTAGTTTGTTTAGAAAAAAAACTGCAGAGGTGATCAAATACCACCAAACGAAAACTCTATTTGTGGGAAGAAAATTATAAAAATTTAGTTTGGGTACTAAAATTCAGCACTGATGGGCATTGATAGGCGGCTCTGATGGGCACTCATGCATAGCTGCCAACAGTCCCGATTTTCCCGGGACAATCCCGATTTTGGGACCCTCGTCCCAATTTAAGCTTGTCCCGATTGTTTTCCCAGGATTTCGGTTTTGTCCCGAGAAAATTGGGAATGTTTTTGGCAAAAAACGGCAACGGCTACACAAAAATGGCCGCCGTCGCCTCCACGAGTGTTGTTTCCCCTTGTGTTCAGTGCAGAGGAGAGGGGCAGCCAATCGGCTTCTCTCTTCAGTGTACAAATAGAAAATTATATTGTACACTGAAGCTTATTGGCTACAGGGATTGGCGACCCCTCCCTGCTCTCCACTGAACACAAGGAAATGTTCAGTCTCCACCCGCCCGCTGCCGCCAACCCTCCGCTCCGCCCCGTGTGTCCACCGAGCTCCACTGATGAAAGGACCGGGGCTCGCTGGCTGGGGACATTGCACTAATGGTCCTGGCTCCCCCCTTGTGATGAGCGGGGACATAGTCACACTGATGGAAGGACCGGGGCTCCGCTGGCTGGGGACAGTGTACTGATGGTCTTGGCTCCCCCTTGCACCCCGTCCCCCCATTTCACCACCATACCTGTTTCCCCCTCCCCCCGTGTCACCACCATACCTGCAACCCCCTCCCCCCGTGTCACCACCATACCTGCACCCCCTCCCCCCATGTCACCACCATACCTGTTTCCCCCTCCCCCGTGTCACCACCATACCTGCTTCCCCGATCCCCCATGTCACCACCATACCTGCTTCCCCCCTCCCCCCATGTCACCACCATACCTGCACCCCCTCCCCCCGTGTCACCACCATACCTCCTTCCCCCCTCCCCCCCATGTCACCACCATACCTGTTTCCCCCTCCCCCATGTCACCACCATACCTGGTTCCCCCCTCCCCCCGTGTCACCACCATACCTGCACCCCCCTCCCCCGTGTCACCACCATACCTGCTTCCCCCCGTGTCACCACCATACCTGCTTCCCACCTCCCCCCGTGTCACCACCATACCTGCTTCTCCCCTCCCCCCGTGTCACCACCATAACCTGCAACCCCCTCTCCCTCATATCACCACCATACCTGCAGCCCCCTCCCCCCATATCACCACCATACCTGCAGCCCCCTCCCCCTATATCACCACCATACCTGCCCCCCCTCCCCCATGTCATCACTATGCCTGTTCCCCCATGTCGCCACTATGATGTAAGAGGCACTCCGCTGGGGACACTTGATGTAAGAGGCACTCCGCTGGGGACACCTGATGTAAGAGGTACTATACTGGGGACACCTGATGTAAGAGGCACTCCACTGGGGATACCTGATGTAAGAGGTACTGTCCTGGGGACACCTGATGTAAGGGGGTACTCCGCTGGGAATGCCTGATGGAAGGAGGCACTCTGCTGGGGGCACCTGATGTAAGGACGGACTCTGCTGGGGGCACCTGATGTAAGGACGGACTCTGCTGGGGGAACCTGATGGCCTCTGGTGGCAGGTGACACGCTCAGGGGTCCCACTGATTTATTTTTTTATGATTTTTTATGATTTTTTTTATGGTGAGTTGAATGATTTCATTTTATATTACAATGTAATAAAAGAAATAATGCGCTTCAATCATCCTGACACCATAACAACCATGGTGCCGGGATGATTGAAGCGCCAACACTAGGTGTTTGGAGTATCTTTACCTGTTGATTTGTTAAACTCTGGAATACACATTGCTATTGTGGTGTAGGATCTGGGTATGCTGTCCCTCCATCCCTCTCCCTCTACCCCCCTTTCCCCCTTTCAGGTCCATTTTTTGCGTGACATTTTTTCTTTTCCCTATGCCACGCCTACAAACGCACGCACTGCCCTCTAATTATAGTGTGACTCCACCTACAGCCAAAAAAGTGTTTTTACAATGTTGGCAACTATGCTCATGGGTGGCACTGGTGGGCACTGATGGGCACTGATAGGCGACACTGATGGGCACTGAAAGGCTGCAAAGATGGGTACCTATGGGTGGCAAAGATAGGCAGCACTGCTGGGCACTGATAGGTGGCACTGCTGTGCACTGATGGGCATTGATACGTGGCACTGATGGTCACTGATATGTGGCACAGATATAAGGCACTGATAGACATCCCTGGTGGCACTGGCAGTGGTAGGCATTGTGAGTGGGCACTGATTGGCAGCTGCCTGGGCATTGATTGGCAGCTGCCTTGGCACAGATTTGCATTTCCCTGGTGGTCTAGCAGGGGCATACCTGGTGGTCCAGTGTGGATGGCCATCCTGGTGGTCCTGGGCGGCATGATGGTGGTCCTGGGGGGTATCCGAGGGGGGGCTGTGCTGATAAACAATCAGCACAGACCCCCCCCTGTGAGGAGAGCAGCCAATCGGCTCTCCTCTACTCGCGTCTGTCAGAGGAAAAGCCGATCAATGGCTCTTCCTGTTTACATCGTGATCAGCCGTGATTGGACACGGCTGATCGCGTGGTAAAGAGCCTCCGCCGGAGGCTTTTTACCGGGACCGTGTAGCGATGTGTCAGACTGACACACCGCACCACCGATCGCTGCGATGCTCGACGGCTGTTATCCTGCTGAACGTCATATGACGCCCAGTCACGATAACTGAACCACCGCCCAGCCGCCATTCTGCTATAGGCCGGGCGGGAAGTGGTTAAGGCTTTGCAAATTTCAGCAGTTTATCTAGCGTTGCCTTCCCCTTTATTTTGTTATGACCCATAATAAATGGCTATTTTTTTTTTTTTATTCTTGCCTACAGTATGTGTTTTACTTCAAAAAGGACAGTTTGTTTGTGAGTAGGCAGGTACATTTCAAAAAATACAATGTCAAATTAACAAGGGACACACAAAATGAAAAAAAATATTATGGAGATCACTAGAAAAAAATACATAAAACGGGAGATCTTGATAAAAAAAAAAATCACTATAAAAGTAAATACAAAACATTATTATGGAGATCAGACGAAAAAAATAACTAATATTATTCAGGAGATCACGAGAAATGATAAAGAAATCATTTTTTAAGAACTCTGTGTATATATCAGCAGCAAAACAACTTCATTATTCTAGCATTATAAACAAGAAGAGAATGCACTGCATTAGAAGATTTAAAAACATGCATGGAACTTTGTGCGTCAGATTTTATTGTCGGAAAATTTGAGATCCAGATCTCAAATTTTGTTTGTTGGAAATTGTCTGATGGAGCCTACACAAGGTCGGAATTTCCGACAACAAACTCTCATCGAACATTTGTTGTCGGCAAATCCGATTGTGTGTGTGCGGCATTAGTGTTGCAGCCGGGAAGGGCATGCAAGTGAAATACCTAGATGTTAAAACTGCTTTCCTATATGGAGACATTAACCACTTCAGCCCCGGAAGGATTTACCCCCTTCCTGACCAGAGCACTTTTTACAATTTGGCACTGCGTCGCTTTAACTGCTAATTGCGCGGTCATGCAATGCTGTACCCAAACGAAATTTGCGTCCTTTTCTTCCCACAAATAGAGCTTTCTTTTGATGGTATTTGATCACCTCTGCCGTTTTTATTTATTTATTTTTTTTTTAAATAGTTTTTATTCAGAATTTTGTCAGTTTACAAAGATATACAGTGCGTTTACAAGTTACAGGAGATATCGTAAACTGGGTTAATAAAGAGAATAAGAAAATAAAAGGAAATAAAACCAAATAATAGAGGTTAACAGATATATATATTTTGTTATACAGTACTGTAAGTTAATTATGAGGAATAAATCAAGGCGGGAGAGACCATGTATCTCCGCCAGCCACCCCATTGGGAACTAACTGTGGCACAGCGGAGGTATAGCCCCTTCATGTTTATATGACCACATCAGTATTAATCATTTTATATCTGTTAGTATTTCTATACCAAGAGCGTATTGCTCATAACTAGATAAAAGTAACTCTTATGTAGATTATACAGGATCAATTCAGAAACCATATGGAAAGGGAAAGCTAAGGTTCTAAGTGAGCCAAATAAGTTTGATGTTATGCACTCTAGTAGTAGTAGGTAGCTTCAAGTTGGATTGCGATGGGTGTTGTACCAATTAATCCAGTGTTGCCAGCGTGGAAGAAAAGTATCGTACTTTCCACTAATGGATGCTAACATCCTTTCATAAGTGTAATGCAAAGATAAGGTATTTACCACTTCTTCTATGTCTGGAGGATCCAATGTTCTCCATTTCCTTAGGATCACTAATTTTGCAGCTAGGAATAAGTGGGTAGTGAATTGTCTATACAATGGTGGTATGTGTTCTATGCCTATGTTTAAGATGGCCAATGAAGATGTGTTAGTTATGTTGAGATTTGTAGTTTGACGTAAGATGTTGAAGACGTGGGACCAATATGAGGTCAGGTGTTTACATTCCCATAGGATGTGGTAGATAGTGCCTGGTTGCCCACAGTTCCTCCAACAAGTGGAAGGTGTGGAGTTGTCAAACTTAGCCAATCTATAGGGTGTTAAATACCATCGTTGTGTGATCTTATGAGAGAGTTCCCAGAGGTTGGTGCATTTGGTGGCTGAGTGGGTATGTTGCAAGGCCTTGTGCCATTGTTGTGGGGAAAAGGAGTCATTGAGATCTCTTTCCCATGCTAACATGGAGTTTGTTTTGGTAAATATATTTTTATCATGAATATAAGTATAAAATAATGAAATACCTCCCTTACGAGGTAGCTTGGCAGTTAAGTACACATGAATTTGCCAGAATAGTTTGTATTGGATGTCATGTGTTTTGAGATAAGAGGCAATTCTGAAGTGTTGAAATCTGTCTGAAATAGGTAGGTCATAGGATTTTTGTAGATCATCAAACGATCTAGCATTAAGGCCAGAGTGCACATCTGAAACCCATTGCATTCCTTTCTCTATCCAATTGGTCACAGGTATATCTGGGATCAACAAGGCCAGTGTTGATAGAGGGATTGACAGGGATATGTTGGGGGATGATCTAGATTTGGTGGTTATCAATGTCTTCCATGAGCTTAGTGTCGCTAGAATCGGGAGGGAGAGGTCGCGAGGTTTGGATTTAAGATGCACAAAAGCCAGCAAATAATCATAAAGGTTACCACCTGGTATCGTGGAGTGTTCAATAGCGCTCCAAAGCGGTGTTTGGTGGTGGGGAAACCACCCTCTTAATTGTGCCAGGATTGCAGCTAAATGGTAATCAGCAAAGATCGGTAGGCCGACGCCTCCTGCTGTTTTGGTTTTACGTAGATTGATGAGCGCGCTTCTGGCTTTTTTACCTTCCCATAAGTATCTAGAAAGTGTGGATTGTAAAGTTTTAAAGTGCTGTCTAGGAACTGGAATAGGAACCGTACGAAATATATAGAGTATTTGTGGCAGAAGTTGCATCTTAAAGGCGGCCAACCTACCGGACCAAGACAATGTGTGTTTACTTATGGATTTTAGTTTTGTATTTAAAGAGCGTAGCAAAGGAAGGTAGTTAGCATGAAACAATTGCGTAGGGCGGGACGTTAGCTTAATACCTAGATAAGTTATTTCATGGGATTCCCAGATATACGGGTATCCGTTTTGCAAATGTAGTCTATCTTTTGCCTGTACACCAAGATCCAATATGTAAGATTTGGTTTCGTTCACTTTGTAGTACGATATTAAGCCATATTCGTGTAATAATTGAGACACGTGTTGCAGAGAAGACACCGGGTTTGTTAACATGAGGATTACATCGTCTGCGAAGAGACTGATGACATGTTTGCGATGGTTAATAGGAAAGCCTTGAATATTAGGGTTTTGTCTGATGCTGGACGCAAGTGGTTCCATTAAGAGGTTGAAAATGAGTGGGGAAAGGGGACACCCCTGGCGGGTGCCATTAGTGATTTTAAAAGGTTTAGATAGCATACCTGAAGGTTTAGATAGCATACCTGAAGTGTATACCCTGGCTGATGGCGTAGAATAGAGGGATAGTATGGCAGATAGTATGTGACCCTTAAAACCAAATTTTTCCAAGGTGCTCGCGAGATATGTCCAATGTACTCTGTCGAACGCCTTCTCTGCATCCAGAGCGAGAAGCAGAGAAGGCGTCCCTGTTTTCTTAGCCATATGAATCACATTTATTAATCTTCTGGTAGCGTCAGATGTTTGTCTGCCTTTGGTGAATCCACATTGGTCAGGGTCAATTATGGTGGGGAGAATGTCAATGAGCCTTAGCGCTATCATTTTGGCGTAGAGCTTCAGGTCAGTGTTCAGTAATGAAATCGGTCTAAAATTTTGAGGAACATCCGGTGTCTTCCCTGGTTTAGGCAGCGTGACTATCAAAGCCTCTAACATCTCAGAAGGAAAAGAAGAGGAGACAGCAGCGGCCTCAAACACCCTGAGGAGATGAGGACCTAGACATTGTTTGAAAGTCCTATAGTATTCCCCTGACAGGCCATCCGGTCCTGGTGATTTATTAGTAGGCAGGGTGTCAATAACTGTCAGTAACTCAGATAGTGAGAAAGGGGAATTCAAGATCTGGATTTGAGAAGTGGATAGACTCGGTAGATCAATGTTTTTTAGGAAATCATTTATGGCGTTTTGTGACGGTTGATTGAGGAGATTATCTTGATTTAAATTGTATAGGGAACTATAGCATTCACTAAAAGCATTGGCGATGCTTTGAGGGTCAATCACTTTTTGTTTGGAGGAGGGGCTTAGGATGTAAGGTATTTTATTTTTGTAGCGTTGACCTTGTAATTTGCGAGCCAGTGCTTTTCCAGCTTTGTTACTGGTCGAATAGTATGACATTTTGAGTCGTCGTTCCTTTTGTTCAAAGGAGTGGAGTAGTTCTAGTCTGAGATCATGGCGGAGAATAGTTAGTCTTTTACTATTCTGGCGTGTAGGATGTTTTTTATCTAGTTCCTCCAGGGATTTGATATCTGCAAGTATGGTGTCAAGCCGCTGCTGTCTCTGTCTCTTAAGTTTTGAGGCCAATTGAATAAATATTCCTCTAATGTATGCCTTGTGAGCATTCCATAAAACAAACGGATCATTAGTGGAAGAGTGATTGATCTGGAAGTAATCAGACAAGTGGTTCTCCAATATTTTTTTGGTGGTTGGTGAGTGAATTACTTGGGGATTCGCGCACCAAAGGTATGCTCCATTAGTAGGGTATTTATCCCCAAGTGTCAGGAGGATAGAGGCGTGGTCCGACCACGTAATGTTATTTATTTGAATTTGAGATACTTTTTGTAGCAACCACTTGTCCATCAAGACCAGATCAATCCTCGAATAAACACAATGTCTATGAGAATAAAATGTGAAATCTCGTTCACTAGCATGCATGCATCGCCAGCAATCGAATAAGTCATGCGATCGTAGGAAAGCATGTAAGAGAAGGAGATTTTCGTGAACAGGACGAGGTAGAGTCCATGTGTGGGTCGGGAGTAATATTAAAGTCTCCGCAGATTATAAGGGAACCTTGTTGAATTTTTTTAACCTTTTTCATCAAACTATTGAGGAAGTGAATTTGTTTGGTATTAGGAACATACACATTCACCAGAGTATAACGGGAGGAATTGATATCGCATACAAGTATGAGGTATCGGCCCGCTTCGTCAGATATTGCGGAGTGAAGTTGAAACGATATAGAGTCCCTTATGGCCACCATAACACCTCTCTTTTTCGCTTTCATACTGGAGAAGTAGTGTTGGAAGTTTTTGTGAGAGCAGTAAGGTGGGGCTGCTTGATGGAAGTGTGTCTCTTGAGCACATAGAATATCACATTGGGAAGAGTCGACGTCTTTCCAAAGAGATGCTCTTTTGGCTGGATGATTTAAACCATGGGCATTGACGGAAAATATTTTAACTGGCATGAGGCGTGTTGGAGGGTATGCTAAACGTTAAGTTGGTACAGTACTCACGGCCGATGAGTGAGTGTGGTGGCAGGCTGGTTTTTCCTTTAGAATATCCCTTGAAGCGGACAATTGGAGTGCAGGTGGTGCAGGTTACTTTCCATGATGGCGCAGGTGAGCGTGGTTCTGTAGAAAGTTGTTGATCCATAAAAACAGCAAAAAACAAGGAACTAAACAAGTTAGAGGGAAAAAAAAGAAAGGTTACAGGGTGATAGGAGAATCCACAGTGGGATTCTTGATCCATAAGCACTGTTCAATAAGGTTGAGGGGTTTTGGAAAAATTTCCAAGTGTGCCTGCACTGGGGGAGTGTAGACGTGAAGATTTAGTAAAATGAGTAGGAGCGATCAGACATTTAAGCGTGTTTCTTGTCGCTTTTTTTCCTTTTCACCACCTGCCATTCTGCCTGCATGTATTGAGGAGGGTCAACCTGTATAGGAGGCGGAGATGCTTCCATCAAGATTCCCCATTGCCTGAGGATGTGCAGACCTTCTTCCATAGTGGAGACCGTGGCGGTCGTGCCGTTATGGGTAATTGAGAGCGTGGCCGGATACTTCCACCTGTGTAATATGCGATGGTTACGAAGCGCCTTAGTAATAGTGGCTAAATTACGGCGTTTCTGGAGGGTATGCCTTGACAAGTCAGGGAGTAGCTGAAGAGATGCATACTGAGGCGTGCGCTGATCGGGGTTGCGGAATGAAGCCAAGATGGTTTCTTTCGTTTTATAGAAGTGGAGCCTCAGTAGAACATCTCTGGGTACATCATCTGGTAAAAAGGACGGTTTCGGTATTCTATGTACCCTATCCACTGTGAGCTCCAATGCAGATGCTGCAGGGAGCAGTGCCATGAAAAGATCTTGGACATATTGCGGTAATTGCAGCGCAGAGATAGATTCAGGAATGCCTCTTATTTTGAGGTTATTTCTCCTGGATCGGTCTTCAAGGTCAGATAATTTATCTTTGATCCAGGAGATGTCATCAGAGTGAATGGTGTGAGCATCCACCATTTTGTTGAAAGAGGACCCATGAGAGGCTAGGGTATTCTCAATGTGATCTACCCTCCCTCCCAGAGCCTGTACTTCAGCTTGACACTTTTGTACTGTCATCAGCATGTCTTGGTGCAGGGATGACCTCAGGGACATTAGCATCTCCTTAAGGACAATGTCTGATATAGGTTGCCCTGTGGTGGGGAATCCCTCTATTGGATCTGAAGCGGCTGAGGCCTGGGCATGTGAGGGGGTATGTGATCTCACCTCCATAGCTTGCTGCTGTTGATTCCCCTGTGGAGAAGCTGTCCTCTGTCTGGACTTAACAGGGCTTCTTGTAGTGGGGGTGGATGCCGCTGTGGATGATCCGCTATGCTGGGTCTGTGGATCGTCGCTGGTTAGGCCGGGCGGACGGCTCGTGGATGCGGTCTGCTGTTGTTTTCGTTTCGGCTGGGCGCCATTTTGGATAGGCCGTGCTGAGGCGCAGAAATACTCCGGCAGCTTGCTGAGCTGCGGCGGAGGGTCCTTTCGTCTCCGCGGCATCCCTGTTTGCTTACGGGACTCTGATGGGTCGGATGGCGGCGGATGGCACTGTCGATCGCTCCGATGGCGGTGGATTCCCCCGGTGGTGTGGCGGAGCTCGGGAGCTAAGCAGCCATCTTCGGGCTCGGACGCCACGCCCCAATCTGCCGTTTTTATTTTTTGCGCTATACACGGAAAAAGACCGAAAATTTTGAAAAAAAAAAATGATATTTTCTACTTTTTGTTCTAAAAAAAATCCAATAAACTCAATTTTAGTCATACATTTAGGCCAAAATGTATTCGGCCACATGTCTTTGGTAAAAAAAATGTCAATAAGTGTATATTTATTGGTTTGCGCAAAAGTTATAGCGCCTACAAACTAGGGTACATTTTCTGGAATTTACACAGCCTTTAATTTATGACTGCCTATGTCGTTTCTTGAGGTGCTAAAATGGCAGGGCCCCCACAAATGACCCCATTTTGGAAAGTAGACACCCCAAGGAAATTGCTGAGAGGCATGTTGAGCCCATTGAATATTCATTTTTTTTGTCCCAAGTGATTGAATAATGACAAAAAAAAAAATTACAAAAAGTTGTCACTAAATGATATATTGCTCACACAGGCCATGGGCATATGTGGAATTGCACCCCAAAATACATTTAGCTGCTTCTCCTGAGTATGGGGATACCACATGTGTGGGACTTTTTGGGAGCCTAGCCGCGTACGGGGCCCCGAAAACCAATCACTGCCTTCGGGATTTCTAAGGGCGTACATTTTTGATTTTACTCTGTTTTATCACAGTTTTGAAGGCCATAAAATGCCCAGATGGAATAAACCCCCCCCCCCAAATGACCCCATTTTGGAAAGTAGACACCCCAAGCTATTTGCTGAGAGGCATGGTGAGTATTTTGCAGCTCTCATTTGTTTTTGAAAATAAAGAAAGACGAGAAATTTTTTTTTTTCTTTTTTCAATTTTCAAAACTTTGTGACAAAAAGTGAGGTCTGCAAAATACTCACTATACCTCTCAGCAAATAGCTTGGGGTGTCTACTTTCCACAATGGGGTCATTTGGGGGGGGGGGGGGGGTTGCCACCTGGGCATTCCATGGCCTCCGAAACTGTGCTAGGCAGTGAAGAGTGAAATCAAAAATTTACGGCCTTAGAAAGCCTGAAGGCGGTGCTTGGTTTTCGGGGTCCCGTACGCGGCTAGGCTCCCAAAAAGTCCCACACATGTGGTATCCCCGTACTCAGGAGAAGCAACAGAATGTATTTTGGGGTGTAATTTCAAAGATTCCCATATATCATTTAGTGACAACTTTGCGCAAAAAAAATAAAAAAAATAAAAAGTTGTCTCTTTCCCGCAACTTGTGTCACAATATAAAATATTCCATGGACTGACATGCCTCTCAGCAAATAGCTTGGGGTGTCTACTTTCCAAAATGGGGTCATTTGGGGGGGGTTTGAACTGTCCTGGCATTTTATGCACAACATTTAGAAGCTTATGTCACACATCACCCACTCTTCTAACCACTTGAAGACAAAGCCCTTTCTGACACTTTTTGATTACATAAAAAAAAATTTTTTTTTTTTGCAAGAAAATTACTTTGAACCGCCAAACATTATATATTTTTTTAAAGCAAATGCCCTACAGATTAAAATGGTGGGTGTTTCATTTTTTTTTTCACACAGTATTTGCGCAGCGATTTTTCAAATGCATTTTTTGGGGAAAAAACACACTTTTTGAAATTTTAATGCACTAAAACATACTATATTGCCCAAATGTTTGATGAAATAAAAAAGATGATCTTAGGCTGAGTACATGGATACCAAACATGACATGCTTTAAAATTGCGCACAAACGTGCAGTGGCGACAAACTAAATACATTTTTAAAAGCCTTTAAAAGCCTTTACAGGTTATCACTTTAGATTTACAGAGGAGGTCTACTGCTAAAATTACTGCCCTCGATCTGACGTTCGCGGTGATACCTCACATGCATGGTGCAATTGCTGTTTACATTTGACGCCAGACCGACGATTGCGTTCGCCTTAGCGCGAGAGCAGGGGGGACAGGGGTGCTTTTTTTTTTTCTTCTTTATTATTATTATTTTTTTTTATCTTATTTTTAAACTGTTCCTTTCATTTTTTTTTTAAATCATTTTTATTGTTATCTCAGGGAATGTAAATATCCCCTATCATAGCAATAGGTAGTGACAGGTACTCTTTTTTGAAAACATTGGGGTCTATTAGACCCTAGATTTCTCCTCTGCCCTCAAAGCATCTGACCACACCAAGATCGGTGTGATAAAATGCTTTCCCAATTTCCCAATGGCGCTGTTTACATCCGGCGAAATCTAAGTCATAAAATGCTCGTAGCTTCCGGTTTCTTAGGCCATAGAGATGTTTGGAGCCACTCTGGTCTCTGATCAGCTCTATGGTCAGCTGGCTGAATCACCGGCTGCATTTTCAGGTTCCCTGTTGAGACAGGAAAGCCAAAGAAAAACACGGAAGACGTTGGGGGGGGGCATTCCCTCCCACGGCTTGTAAAAGCAGTCTAGAGGCTAATTAGCCGCTAGGATTGCTTTTACATGAAAGCCAACCGCTGGCTGAAAAGAATGATACCAAGATGATACCTAAACCTGCAGGCATCATTCTGGTATAACCACTCAAAGTCGTGAATGGCGTACCTGAAGACAAAAAATTGGTTAACAATAAAGCACAGTAAACGGTAAAGTATAAAAAATTGCATACCTGAAAAACAAACATGATAAAACATAATAACAATAAAACATTGCAGAATAGAATACAGTAAAAAAGAGCAGAACAATAGAGAGAATAGAGAGAGAGAGAACAATAAAACGACAACAACGGTTCTAGGTTCGGGTCTCTCAAAATGCGATGGCATCTTGGGAGACCCTGTGAAAGTGCGCCTAGTCTGTGCAATGCTGTACCCTACGCTAATACTCAACTAGTGAATGGTAGCGTTCAAAACATTCACCAATGCAAAGACCAGGATTGTCAGGACAGGAGGGACAATAATAGCGGGTGTCACACCTATATCCGCGCTTGCTGCAGACACGACATCTTTTTTGGGGGGGTTCGTTGGGTAGGGGTACTCGGGAGGACATAAAGAAAATGCCTCTCATGCAGCCGACTGCATTTGGTTGGGGATGTGAATGGGGGAAGTACGGGCGCTGCAGAAGCGGTGGGTTCCCAATTAGGATTGGCGAATGCAGCAGGAAGGGCATTATGGGCACGACGGGCCTGTGTTTGTCTTTTTGGTGGCAGCGGGACACTACTTGTGCTTGTCACCTCACCAGCTTGAACTGCACTTATGGGACTCGCCACGTCACCAAGTGTTACTGCAGTGCTGGTTTGACTACGACCGGGGTGTACTAGGCCGCTGGCGCTTGCCAGTTCACCAAAACGCTACCAAAAAAACTGTTAGCGATCGCAGGGATCAGGCCTGACTCTGCGATCGCTGCAGTTATGCGTTTAGTGTTTTGTAAGTGACAGTGATCGATCGATACTGCACTTGGGTGGGCTGGGCTGGGCCGGGCGGAGGGGCAAAACGCAGGTGCTAGCAGGTATCTGGGCTGATCCCACTAACACTGCGTTTTTGGGAACCCTAAACTGCTGGGGACGCCAGTATAGATCTGATCGGATCAGATATTGATCCGATCAGATACTATACCACTAAGGGAGGTGTACGATGTGTGCGTGGGTGTTAGCGATACTGGCGCTAACCTGATGCTGCCTGGGGCTGGTGCTTGCCAGTTCACCAAAACGCTACCAAGAAAACTGTTAGCGATCGCAGGGATCAGGCCTGACTCTGCAAACGCTGCAGTTATGTGTTTAGTGTTTTGTGAGTGACAGTGATCGATCGATACTGCACTTGGGTGGGCTGAGCTGGGCCGGGCGGAGGGGCAAAACGCAGGTGCTAGCGGGTATCTGTGCTGATCCCGCTAACACTGCGTTTTTGGGAACCCTAAACTGCTGGGGACGCTAGTATAGATCTGATCGGATCAGATATTGATGCGTTCAGATACTATACCACTAAGGGAGGCGTATGCTGCGTGCGTGGGTGTTAGCGGTACTGGCGCTAATCTGACGCTGCCTGGGGCGACGCATATCACCGCCGGGCGATCAGGGGGCTAAACCTTTATTCGGTAATAAACGGCGGGTGCCCTGACACTATAAAAAATAAACGAACTAACCAGCGTCACCCGTAACAGTTATACGGTGATCAGTGGTGAAAGGGTTAACTAGGGGGCCATCAAGGGGTTAAAACATTTATTAGGTAGTATATGGGGGTCCCTGACGCTATAAAACGCTGACGGCGAACCCAAATATTTACCTCCCTAACTAGCGTCACCAGCGACACTAATACAGCGATCAGAAAAATGATCGCTTAGTGACACTGGTGACAGGGGGTGATCAAGGGGTAAAACTTTATTAGGGGGGGTTAGGGGGGTACCCTAGACCTACAGGGGGCTAACCCTAACTGACCTAACACACTAACTGTCACAAACTGACACTAATGCAGTAATCAGAAAAAAAAAAAAAAAAACCTGCTTGGTGTCAGTTTGTGACAGGGGGGGGGTGATTGGGGGGGATCGGGGGGCAATCGGGGGGGGGGATCGGGGTGTTTTGTGTGCCTGGCATGTTCTACTGTGTGTGTGTGTGTTGTGCACTCACATTACAGTCTTCTCTCCTCGGCCCGGAACGAAAAATACCGAGCCGAGGAGAGATGACATCATTTCCTCTGCCTCTGTGTACAATACAGAGGCAGGGAAATGATCCCATTGGCTGGGAGCGATCGCGAGGGGGGGGCCACGAATGGATGGCCTCCCCCTCACCACCGATCGCCGGGGGAGATTTGCCGACCGCCGTAGGCACCGGGGGGGGGTCCGATCGGACCCCCCACCCGCGGGCAGGCAGGGACGTACAGGTAAGCCCTTTTGCCTGCCCGCACCGCTCTGCCGACGTACATCGGCGTGCGGCGGTCGGCAACTGGTTAAGGAAGACCTCTACATGGAGCAACCACCAGGGTTTGAGCAAGGAGACAACCTTGTTTGTAAACTTCAGAAGAGCAGCTACGGTCTTAAGCAATCTGCAAGGATGTGGAATGAGAAAGTGAACAATGTACTTACCAGAGAGGGATTTTCAAGAAGTAAAGCAGACCCCTGTCTCTACTCCAAGAATCAAGAAGGCAGATGGATATACATCCTCATCTATGTTGATGACATAGTAACTTGTTTTGAACAAGGGAATTACAATCAGATAGTTTTACAAGCTGAAAGAAAATTTTAAAATCAAAGAGCTAGGGAACATTAGCTACTATCTGGGAATCCAAATAGAAAGAGAAGAAGATGGAAGTTATCTTCTCAACCAATCTCAGAAAATCTCAGAAATCTTGTAACAATTCCATATGCAAGATGCAAAGAAAGTAAAAACTCCTATAGAACGAGGCTATCAAAAGAGCAATTGTTAGAAAACTTGTTACCCAACAATGATACTGTATGTATCGCAGAGCAATCGGTAAGCTGCTATGTGTTGCCACTGTGACAAGACCAGACGTAGACGCAGCAGTGGGCATACTATGCAGGAAAGTTTCGGCCCCCTGTCACTGGAACGCAGTGAAGAGAGGGATGCAATGCCTCAAATGAACAATTCAGATGAAGTTACAGTTACCAGCAGCATTAAATCTAAAACCGGTTGGGTATGTGGATGCTGATTTGGCTGGTGACTTGACTGACCGCAAATTCACAAGTGGATTCATCTTCCAGTATGGGGAAGGAACCATAAGTTGGTATAGTCGAAAGCTAGCAACTGTCGCTCTATCTTCAACTGAAGCAGAGTACATTGCAGCAGCACACGCATGTCAAGGAGCAATATGGATTCGTCAACTTTTTGTGGACATTGGGATAGACATGTCAAAATCAATTCTCATTTTTGAAGACAGCCAGGGATGTATAAAGCTTACGCAATCAGAATAGGTCAATCTTAGGACCAAAACATATTGACATCAAGTATCACCTACTGAGGAATAATCAAGAGAAAGGTGTTATTGACATTCAATACTGCCCATCAGAGGAGATGACTTCTGATGTACTCACCAAGCTTTTGTTGAAGAAGCTAAATATAATTTGACAAAGCACATGCTGTTGAGAAGGGTGTTGGAAGAACAACAGCAATCTGCTTATATATAGTGTGAACTCTATAATGTATACATTATACCTATCTATCCAGCAGGTGGCACTGTAGTGTGTATCTATGGTAATGTAATCAGAGGAAGTGTTATCTCTCTCAGTGTATGTAGTTGTATGCTCCTTGTTCCTGTTCCATGAAAAGACATGTTCTGATAATCCTCCATAAAAGCAAAGCGTATTGCTGTATACAACAAGCTTCCAGCACATTATATCAATACTCTGCACAACAGCTTGAACTGTTCCTGGGTGTCCCTGTGCACAATTTACTGCTGCCAATACCAGCATGTACCCCTTTATACAGTATATATATATATATATATATATATATATATATATATATATATATATATATATATATATATATGTATATATACAAAACAAAAGTCCATCAGAGTTGATTCTTTCCAGCCCCCTGGACTCACTGGCTTCTGTAGTCTTCCCGACTCTCAAGGCTGGCCAGCCTTTCCCAGTCCCTGGGCAAAGAACCCCCCTTACACAGGCTGCAGTCTCCCACAGGGCAGACAGCTTACCAGACACATGTCTATCTTCATACAGCACCAGCAGTAACAAGCTGCTCACACTCCACCTTTCACCACTCACTGCTCTTACCCGGCCCTCGTTATATGCACCTGGGCACACACCCTGCTGGCTGCCCACAACACCCGGACACAGGGTTGGAGATCCCGTCCCACCCAAGACTCTGAGGGATCTCCAAACTACAGAGCCCCATCCGGAACTAGCAAGATCTGGAGAAAGCTGACAGAGCAGTTATCTCCTTTTCAAATCTATGCTCTGCTGTAGCTGTAGCTCTGCAGTCCACCGACATGCAGACTCTGTGTCCATTTTTGCTCCATTTCCACAGGGACAGGAACTCTCACATTTTTGTAAATATTTTATTATATCTTTTCATGTGACAACACTGGAGAAATTACACTTTGCTACAATGTAAAGTAGCGAGTGTAGAGCTTGTATAACAGTGTAAATTTGCTGTCTCCTCAAAATAACTCAACACACAGACATTAATGTCTAAACCGCTGGCAACAAAAGTGAGTACACCCCTAAGTGAAAATGACCAAATTGGGCCCAAAGTGTCAATATTTTGTGTGGCCACCATTATTTTCCAGCACTGCCTTAACACTCTTGGGCATGGAGTTCACCAGAGCTTCACAGGTTGCCACTGGAGTCCTCTTCCACTCCTACATGATGACATCAATAAGCTGGTGGATGTTGCGCTCCTCCACCTTCCGTTTGAGAATATCCCACAGAAGCTCAATAGGGTTTAGGTGTGGAGACATGCTTGGCCAGTCCATCACCTTTACCCTCAGCTTCTTTAGCAAGGCAGTGGTCATCTTGGAGGTATATTTGGGTTCGTTATCATGTTGGAATACTGCCCTGTGGCCCAGTCTCCCAAGGGAGGGGATCATGCTCTGCTTCAGTATGTCACAGTACATGTTGGCATTCATGGTTCCCTCAGTGAACTGTAGCTCCCCAGTGCCGGCAGCACTTATGCAGCCCCAGACCATGACACTCCCACCACCATGCTTGACTGTAGGCAAGACACACTTGTCTTTGTACTCCTCACCTGGTTGCCGCCACACATGCTTGACACCATCTGAACCAAATACGTTTATCTTGGTCTCATCAGACCACAGAACATGGTTCCAGTAATCCATGACCTTAGTCTGCTTGTCTTCAGCAAACTGTTTGCAGACTTTCTTGTGCATCATCTTTAGAAAAGGCTTCCTTCTGGGACAACAGCCAAACACACCAATTAGATGCAGTGTGTGGTGTATGGTCTGAGCACTGACAGACTGACCCCCCACCCCTTCAAACTCTTCAGCAATGCTGGCAGCACTCATACGTCTATTTCTCAAAGACGACCTCTGAATATGACGCTGAGCACGTGCACTCAACTTCTTTTTTGACCATGGCGAGTTTCAGGGTCTTGGCAGTCTTCCTATAGCCTAGGCCATCTTTATGTAGAGCAACAATTCATTTTTTTCAGATCTTCAGAGAGTTCTTTGCCATGAGGTGCCATGTTGAACTTCCAGTGACCAGTATGAGAGAGTTATGCCCCGTACACACGGTCGCATTTTCCGATGGAAAATGTCCGATCGGAGCGTGTTGTCAGAAATTCCGACCATGTGTGGGCTCCATCGGACATTTTCCATCGGATTTTCCGACACACAAAGTTGGAGAGCAGGAGATAAAATTTTCCATTGTCGGAAATTCCGATCGTGTGTACACAAATCCGACGGACAAAGTGCCACACATGCTCAGAATAAATAAAGAGATGAAAGCTATTGGCCACTGCCCCGTTTATAGTCCCAACGTACGTGTTTTACGTCACCGCGTTTAGAACGATCGGATTTTCCGACAACTTTGTGCGACCGTGTGTAGACAAAACAAGTTTGAGCCAACATCCGTCGGAAAAAATCCTAGGATTTTGTTGTCGGAATGTCCGAACAAAGTCTTACCGTGTGTACGCCCTATTAGAGTGATAACACCAAATTTAACACATCTGCTCGCCATTCACACCTGAGACGTTGTAACACTAACGAGTCACATGACACCGGGGAGAGAAAATGGCTAATTGGGCCCAATTTGGACATTTTCATTTAGGGGTGTACTCACTTTTGTTGCCAGTGGTTTAGACATTAAACATTTCAGCCCTGGAAGATTTGGCTGCTGAATGACCGAGCCATTTTTTGCAATTTGGCACTGCGACACTTTAACTAACAATTGCACGTCCATTTTTTCCCACAAATAGAGCTTTCTTTTGGTGGTATTTGATCACCTCCTGCATTTTTTATTTTTTGTGCTATAAACAAAAAAAGAACGACGATTTTGAAAAAAACACAATATTTTGTACTTTTTTGCTATAAAAATCTCCCTATTTTTTTTTAAAAAAAGAAATTTTTTTCTCAGTTTAGGCCGATATGTATTCTTCTACATATTTTGGGTAAAAAAAATCACAATAGGCGTATATTGATTGGTTTGAGCAAAAGTTATAGCGTCTACAAAATAGGGGATAGATTTATAGCATTTTTATTATTATTTTTTTTTTTTTACTAGTTATGGCGGCGATCTGCGATTTTTATCATGACTGCGACATTATGGCGGACACATTGGACAATTTTGACACATTTTTGGGACCATTGGCATGTATACAGTGATCAGTGCTATAAAAAATGCATTGATTACTGTAAAAAAATGTCACTGGCAGTGAAGGGGTTGACACTAGGGGGTAATCGAGGGGTTAACTGTGTTATCTGGGAGGTGATTCTAACTGAAGGGGGAGTGGATTGACTAGAGGAAGTGATGGATCGTGGTTCCTAGCTAATAGGAACACACGATCTGTCACTCTTGTCAGAACAGGGAAGTGTGTGTTTACACACACTCGTCCCTGTTCTGTGTCTCCTGCTCACGATCGCTAGTGGCCGGCAGTCATCGCAACCATCGGCCACGAGCATTGGCACCCCCGCTATGCCTGCTATCCTGACCCCGCGAGCCGACGTATAGCTACGGCGATTTGGGGGATCGTGCCGGCCTGCCGCAGTAAAATGATTGCGGCTGGTTGGCAAGCGGTTAATGGCTGTTTGTTGAGTTATTTTGAGGGGAAAGCAAATTTACACTGTTATACAAGCTGTACACTCACTACTTTACATTGTAGCAAAGTGTCATTTCTTCAGTGTTCACATGAAAAGATATAATAAAAATTTACAAAAATGTGAGGGGTGCACTCACTGAGATACTGTAGACTTATATACAGTATATATATATATATATATATATATATATAGATATATATATATATATCTATATATATATATATATATATATATTATGACTTGTGTTTCCACATATAGAGAAATCTATTCCCTTAACACAACCCACCACTCCAACTGAGAGCTATCAGACGTAAACAGAAAAGAGACGACGCCATTTGTGGTGAAACGTACGTCGGGAGGTTGACGCTCCGACGTCATTGCCATCCTATTGTGGATGGGTGCTCGCTATGCCGGTCGGCAATTTGCTGTTTTATACCTTGCTTATGTAAGTTTTCTACCTTTTTTTAATAAATCATCCTGCCAGATTTACACTATGGCCAGTTTTCTTTTATTCACATGCATTTGAGTCGAGTGTTTGGGGTCTCTGCTGTATCTTCATAGCTACGCTGCATACAGTCAAGCATACATCAGCTGGACTTCCCACGTTTTGACGGCTTACAGGCTTTCTATTGCTTGCTTTGTGGTAAGCGCAAAATCTATGTGGTGGCGGATCACTGAGTGGGGTGTCTTTTCCATCTTCACCAGCGAGTTCTTGTTGTGTTTATTCATGGGCTTTCCTTTGGGACTATTTCCGGTCAATATCATGTGTATAAGGATTCCCTTTTAAATCATATGGACATCACTGTTTGATTCACATTTACGTGTATGGACATCACTATTTTTTGATTATTGCAATAACTTACTATCTTTCTGGTATATGAATTCCCTAGAGGAGTTCCTAGAATATGATTGCATGATTGTATCACATGTACATTCATTTATATATTTTAGCGCGTTTTTTTCTTTATATTTGATATTTTTGGTGCACATCTCACTGTTAAACCGCTGCTTTTTGGGGGGTTTACTGATTTAGTGGTAGCGCAGTATTTTTTCCTGTTTTCATCAGACGTAAACAGAAAACAGAAGCCTCTAGTGTACATATTGATGCTGTCTTCAGAAGCTAACTACATACACAACTATAACTGATAAGGGAACAAGTATTAAGAATACATGAACAGTGTGCACTGCTATTCATTTACAGAATAAAGATGTAACTATCAAACTAAAGTGGCTGTCTCATTATTAATAAATGATAAAGCGAGAAGAGCAAAGCAAGACAATGTTAATATAACACTACTAACGTACTAAAGGATGAAGTGTAGACAAGTAAATTATCTATATTTTATTAGGTCAACAGGTGCCAAGGCAGAAGTATCACGCCAGCCATGTCAGATCTTATCATTTTTTTTTTTTTTAAAGCAATTGCTTGGATGGTATGTAGTTTTTTCCAGTTGTAGAGTGAAAGTAAAGAGTTTTGCTTGGACCTCTGCCTTAAAGCAGTAGTAAACCACAGCATTAAAAAAAAATAAAAAATTCTCCGCAAGGCAATGGAATAATGTGCTAGTATTCATCGCATACTAGCACATTATGAAATACTTACCTTGTTAATGCTGCAGTTTACTAACGCTTTAAGGCAGAGGTCCAAGCAAGAAAAGAATGAATTAAGATTAAAAAAACTTCTGAGTTTACAACCACTTTAATTTAGTTTACTTTTTTTATTGTTTAGGTGACAGAGTCACTTCAAGGAAATATGAAACCCATTGATGGGTTTAAAGTTCTATGACCCATTTTGTTAAGTGTTGGCCTGTAAAGATATGATCATTTAATATAATGATTGCTTTGATTAAAGTGGGGTTCTACCTAAAAAAAAAACCATGAAAAATCCTAAAAAAAAAAATACAAAAAAACATCTGGATATTTTTTTTTCTTAACTTCCCTCTAAATGCCTGTTGCTAGGGGGTCCCTCGTAGTCTGCCCCTTCCAGTGCCTTGGCTGGTGACATCACTTCCCCCTCGGCACAGGAAGGGCTCGGCTCTGCTCCCTCCCTCCTGTCATTCATCTGGGACCCATTACAGGTCCCAGGTGACTGAGCGGCCAATCACGGCGCGCGGCGCCGCTCGTGCATGCGCAGTGGGTGCCAGGCTGTGAAGCCACAGCCCGGCGCCCACAGTTGCAATGCCGGCGCCGCTGAACAGAGGGGGAGATAAGCGGGGCTTCGATCCCCCGCTTTGCTGGACCCTGGGACAGGTAAGTGTACAATTAAAAGTCAGCAGCTGCAGTATTTGTAGCTGCTAACTTTTAATTTTTTTTTTTTTCTGACTGGAACTCCTCTTTAAGGAATTGTATCTGATAGAAATCAATGGTAACGTATGGGTGATTTACTGAACAGTCATGATTACCAGTGACGAAAAATCACAGTTGAATTTGACCAGTTTGTTTTTTTTTTCTTGCGTCAACTTACCATTTTCAGGTAAAAAAATGTAAAACGCTAATACAGTGAACAATTGTTCATTATTTGCAGTATGGTCAGCATAAGTGTTGATTATAGCAATTAGCTCATAGTTGCATTTACTTAACTCCTAAAAATATGTTGCAGCACTGCCCCTGTAGGGGTTGCTGAGTATAGACTTCCCTGGGCCTCCCTCATATTATCCTGCAGCCAGATACTTGGGTATTTTTTTTTTTTGTATTAATTGGTAGAACTTGGATAGGAGAAGGGATTAGTGGGATACTCCAACTTTAACTATGCACAGAGGAGGACAACTCTCACTTGGCCTCACTTGATTGAATCAAATAACAGATCCTCTGCTGAACCATATAGCATTGGTATGGGAGAATAAGTCCTTTGCTTACTCTGGCAGTAGACTCAATGAACTCTAGTTCTTCAGGACACTAACCAGTATCCCCTTTAGTTGGCACCGTCCACTGACTTTACTAGCTTGCAGGGATGGCCCTCACAGAACAGGCCCCTAGATTTAGGTCTGTACTCACAGTAGCCAGGAACATATCCTTCTAGGTATGTCTCCCTCTATATCATCTTCTGCAGGACATCTGGGTTTCAGCTTCTGCGGACCTAGCCCTCAGCTCGACCACCTGAGGCCGCATGGCAGCCTATACAGAGGAGGGGCAGCAGCCCCCCTTCCTCCGGGACCCCGATCTCCAGCTGAAGACCCTATGCACATGTGTTCTTGGTATAAATACAGTCACCCAGCATGCCTTGAGGCACCTTTCTCTGCCAATGGCCATGGCTGTATCTACAACCATGCTCCCATTTGTCAGGTTTCCCCCCACTGTCCAAAATGCCCCTTCCTATTGGATCAGCATGAAACAGGCAGACAACAATAGCAGTATCTGATCACACTGAGCAGCCCCTGTCAATGGATCACTGCTCTCTGTTAGGCAGAAAACATCTAAATTTACCTGACAGTCCCCCTGTTAGGCAGAGAAAAACAAAAACTATGCACTTTCTAGCACCTACCAAAGAGGGTGCTACATTGTGAAAAAAAAATCATGCAGTAGATATAAATGGCATTGCACTTCGTGTCCAACTTGTTGCTGCCCCCTGCTTGATGGGACATGCCATGGGGCTATTCATACATGCAGGGCCTGTCCTGCTGAAAAAGACACTTAGCAACTATGCCTTATGCCCCGTACACACGACCGGTTTTGCCGTCGGAATAAACTCTGAAGGTTTTTCCAACGGAATTCCGACGGAATTCCGCTCAATCTGTCTTGCATACACACGGTCCCACCAAATTCCGACCGTCAAGAACGCGGTGACGTACAACACGTATGACGGCACTAGAAGAAGGAAGTTCAATAGCCAGTGCGCCACCCTTTGGGCTCCTTCTGCTAATCTCGTCGGAACAGCATACAGACGAGCGGTTTTTCTGATAGTAATTTGTTCCGTTAGAAAAATATAGAACATGTTCTCTATCTAAGTCCGTCTGAATTTTCGACGGAAAGAGTCCGATGGGGCATACACACGGTCAGAATATACGAAGAAAAGCTCCCATTTGACTTTTTCTGATGGAAATTCTGACCGTGTGTAGGCATAAATCTCCAGTTGTTACTTTTTACAGTTAAAGAAAAGTATCAACACAAGATAGGTTACTTTTTCTCACTTTTTCACCTTTGACCGCATTTTTTAAAAGTCACTGCTTACCAGTGTTCGGTTTTGCAGAAAAATGTTTTGCTTTAAAATTGCAGAAAACCTTTGATTATTGCCTTGAACGTTTCCCGGTACACTGCAGAAATTTCTTAGAGTCAGCCTAAAAGACATAAAGCTTAATCGGACACGCCATCACTTAGATTCCAGTTAGAGCCTAAGTGACTAGGCTTGTCTGTTACTGGATCTTCACTACATTCAGACTTCAGCCATTGCCGTGTCTTGCCTTTCATATCTTCTTCTTCTTAAAGGGAATCAAACATGAAATATTAAAAAGCGCTGGCTGACTTTTTGCACACAGAGATCTGCCCTGATAGAAAATTCATCTGGGCCCTGGCTCAGCTTTAAAAAAACATGCAAGGTTGCATTTTTTTTCTCTACGATTGAAAATCTTCATATTAGTTTCTTTACTTTACTTGCCACTATTCCTTTTCCTCGTTTTTAAAGCACAAAACAATTCCGATAAAATGTGTTACCTACAAAATCTTATTATTATTATTATTATTATTGCTGCTTATTGTATTATGTAAAAGAAAGACTGTCATAGGACATGCAAAGTCTTCCATTGTTGAGCTTTTCTGAAAATGCTACTTTCCTAGCTGTCACACTGACCGTCTCACTTTAATACATTAAAGTCGCTGACCTGTTCTTGTGGGTCAATAATCGTCAAAAATAACAGGTTAGAGACTTTAATGGGAATCAGAATGTAACCGATCCTTCTCTACTGAGGATTGGTGAAAATGCATCATAAATCAAGATCACTTACTGTTCAAGAAACAGTTACCAAACTTTTTACTAGATGGTATTTTACACCCACCAAATTGCACACCATTTTTCCATCAGTTTTTACAGTCTGTTTTAGAGAATGCCCTTCCCCGGGTTCATTCTCATTTTTTGGGGGAATGCGAGAAAATATCTCACATCTGGCGTCAATTAGAAAACGTTGCTTCTACTATTTCATATCCACCTCTCCCTAACCAACTGTCTATTATTCATGCCCATCCTAGGGATTTCTATCCCTCATATGAGACTCATCGATACTTTAAGTGTCGCCATACACTGGCTTATTGCCTACCATTGGAAATCTCCCTCAGCTCCTATCACCCAACTATAAGCGAGAGTAAATACCATAAATCTCATGGAAAAAAATATTTCATACATTATATAACTCTGCACACTTCTACAACAAGAAATGGAATCCTTGGGTCAAACATTCTGAGGTTCTTTTTCAACTCTCAGATAACTTGTTATACCTCTATTAACCACTCGCTTACTGGATTCTTATACCCCCTTCCTTCCCAGGCCAATTTTCAGCTTTCAGCACTGTCACACTTTGAATGACAATTGCGCGGTCATACTACACTGTACCCATATGAAATTGTTATCATTTTTTTCACACAAATAGAGCTTTCTGGTAATCAGCACTGGGTTTTTTATGTTTTGCTAAACAAACAAAAAAAAACGAAAATTTTGAAAAAAAACCCAGTTTTCATAGTTTGTTATAAAATTTTGCAAACAGGTAATTTTTCTCCTTCATTGAGGCGTGCGGATGAGGCTGCACTGATGGACACTGATGGGCTGCACTGATATACACTGATAGGCATTGATAAGGCGGCATTGATGGGCACTGATAGGTGGCACTGATGGGCAATGATGAGGCGGCACTGGGGTCACTGATCAGGAGGCACTGATGAGGGTGCACTGATAGGTGACACTGATGGGCACTGATAGGTGGCACTAATGGGCACTGATAGGTGGCACTGATAGGCGGCACTGAAGGACACTGATAGGCAGCACTGAAGGGCACTGAGAGGTGGCACTGAAAAGTGGCACTGATGGGTGGCATAGATGGGCACTGGTAGGTGTCACTGATAGGCAGCACTAATAGGTGGCACTGATGATGAGGCACTGGTAGGTGGCACTGGTTAGCAGTACTGACGGTCACTGGTAGATGGCACTGTGTGTCTGTCACTGTGTGGGACCAATGTCCCATTTACACAAGCCTGTAATCGGCTTATTTTTTTGTAGCTGTCTTTTGGCTATAGCGCGGGCATGTAGTGGTTAGTGACCCTCTAATAACTGAACATACACTGTTATGTTACTTATCAAGTAATATTTTTTCTTCTTCACTTAAACCATAATATCTTGGTATTTTTACTACAACGTTTCTACAAATCTGCTCAGCAATTCTTTTATTAAATTGTAATTCAATCTTGTACCTTTTTCCTCATTTTTACAATGCATTTTTCTTGATGTACTGTTTTTACCTGCACCACTAATTTGTACCAAATAAAAAGTTTGTAAGAAAAAAAAGGGTCTGACCTGGAAAACATAAACAGGTAAGGCCTTCTGACTTCTATTTAACTTTTCTGATCTGTATACATTGTCCAGGTTAGCGATTTAAAGTATGGAAGCATTTCCAGCAATGGAAGCCCCCTTATTACTCTAATGACAGGTTTACTTTATTTATCCCCTTCTCCTTTTCACAAAAATGATTACTTTATTTAAGCTGATTGACCCCATCAAAATCTGGTAGCCCAGTGATACTTGTATCCCTAATAATTGATAGTCAAAGTCATCACGTGTTTTTTTAGCATGTTGATAACTTGGAAAATGTCTTTGTGATTTGGCCAGTTGTTCCCTCCTTTCAATGAGAAGAGATAAGATATTTAATCATATATGACCCCCTTCTCCCCCCCCAAAAAAAAATATATCCACTTGCCAACCAAAATACTTATATATACGTTGCGGTTTGCAAGTCGTTTACCAGGGTTATGGCTGAAGCTATTAGCCATAGCCCGGTATCTTTTTTTCAGCTGGCTTTCTCATGAAAGTGATCGAAGTGGCTTACTAGCCACTGGATTGCTTTCCGAAGCTGCGGGGGGCTTACCTAGAAATGTTCAGACGATGCGTCTGGCTGGTCACAGAGGCACTGAGAGACTAGATCATCTCTGATTGCCTCTATGGCTTTGGCGGACCGGAGCAACGTCATGACGTCACAATGTCACTTCTGGTCTAGGGCGAAAGTAGACAATTTTTTTTTTAAATCAAAAGATCACATTTTTTTTTTGATGTTTTGCTTTGAAAGGTAAATGAGAGATTTGAGGTCTTCTTTACCCCAGATCTCTCCACAAAGAGGACCTGTCTTTCTTATGTTGTTTACATTCCTTGTAATAGGAATAAAAAAAGCTTAAAATGCCTGAGCTGCTCCCTGGCTCCCACCCCCTACTGTCCTCTGCCTTTCCCACCGCACTCATCCCCCTGCAGCACTTCAAAAACCACCATCACTGCCCCCCCCCCCCCCCCGCCAGCATGGATCTCAGTGGATGTTATGTAATTGCCGGCTCCTCCTGCTGCCTCTCCCGCCAGGAATTGCAGTTATTTCCTTCCCCCACTGGGACCCTCTTCAGTCCCTTCCCTTGCTCACCAATCCCTGATGGACCCTCTATGTAGCTCTGGTAGCCAGTGTTTCCTCTGCCCCCTCCCACCAGCTGCAGCTGCTGCCCAGGAGATTGGTGAGTGGAGTGTGTCAGGATAGAGAGGGGGGCTGGTAAACATGTATGTTCAAGCCCCTTTCCTTTCCTGAATGAACAAAGTGATCGATACCGATCACTCTAATCATTCATCACTGACACAGAGTAAACAGTTTACTCTGTGTTTGTGAATGAATGGGAGTCTCTATACAGACTCTATATAGCTTTAATAAAGAGACATGGGGTCGGTTTAGACTCCTGATGTCTCTTCAAAGCTCCCCCTCCCAAAAAAGTAAAAATATATATATAAAAAAATAATAATAATAATAATAAAAGTGTAAAAAATGATAAAAATAAAGAAACCTAGTAAGGGTAGATTTAGACATGTGTCAAAATCTTCTTGGCCGCTGAAGCCAGATCTGAGTTTGGATCGCACTCCAGAGGCTACAGACAGACGGTGAGGAAGCGATTCGATCCCTCCTCACCACCTGTTTTAACGCCATTTTTACAGACACATGCGCTGCAACCACGTGCATTGCACGCAGCTGCGGAGTCTTTGCAACTTTTCCTCAGACTTGTGTAGCGTTGGGAAGGTGGCATCACTACAAGCCAGCTCAATTGTGCCATGGGCACGAAGCAAAGCATCTTAGCCGCAACATTTAAACACCACCCTCCACTGCCTTTTGCAGCTTATGGGGGTGGTTGGCGGGCAGCAGAAATGCAGCTCAATCGTGCATTTTTGTTGCCCCCAACTACAAGCATATACAAGGCCTAATGCCGCGTACACACGGTTGGAATTTACGGCAGACTTTGCCCGGCGGACTTTTCAATGTACTTTACGATGGACTTTCTGAATGAACGGACTTGCCTACGCACAATCCACCAAACTCTGTTGAATTTGTACGTGATGACGTACGACCGGACTAAAATAAGGAAGTTCATAGCCAGTAGCCAATAGCTGCCCTAGCGTGCCTTTTTGTCCGTCGAACTAGCATACAGACGAGCGGACTTTTCGACCGGACTCGAGTTCGACGGATAGATTTAAAACATGTTTCAAATCTAAGTCCGTCCAACTTTTGAGCAAACAAAGTCCGCTGGAGCCCACACACGATCGAATTGTCAGACGAAATCCCGTCCGCCGGGCAAAGTCTGCTGTAAAGTCCGCTCATGTGTACGCGGCATTAGGCTTAGTTCACAAGGATTATACTACAGTGAGGCAGTGTTTAGCTGTGCAGGGATGCAAAGGTGTTCTGTGCATCTCTATGCAGGCTGTCCCATTGATATCAATTGGGTTGCAGCAGCTGCATGGACACAGCCACTGTTCCCAAGTTGACATCCATGTGGGTGCATATCACTGAACTCACACTGTCTGCGTTTGGTTCCATGCACCTACATCTGCACAAATGTCAGATCTGTCTTTGCAGCTGCTGCGTCCCAACTGACATAAATAGGACAGCCTGCACAGGGATGCACAGAACACCTGTGCACCCCCGTGCAGGTAAACACAGCCCTCCATGGGCTGACGCTTTAGTATACCCCATGCAAACGAGGCCTTAGTAGGAATTTAGCAAGAATTTTGTAGGTTATGTCGTGTTTATGTGTGCAAATAGGGATTTTGGTGGTTTTTTTTTTGTGAAAATAGCAATTTGATAAACATTTGCGCAAATATTGCGTGACCTTAAAAATCAGTAGAACCTTCTTTTTATTCTACCGGTCATGTGCTTTCAGGAAACATATGATTTGGGGGGTGATATTTTACAAACTCTAAAAGCTGTAAGTGAAAAATGAAAACCTCCAGATTTTTCGAGAAATTTGGATATTTAAATTTTTTGCATATGTTCGATTTTCATAATTTCGCAAAAAGGCGCAATTTAAAATGTACAAATATTTGTTATTTATGAACTCAATACAGGTTAAGCTTTTATATTTAGTAGCAATTTAGCAGGAATTTTGTAAAATGTGCTGTGTTTTTATCTGCTAACAACGATTTTAGTGTATTTTTAGCGAAAATATTGTTTTGGTAAACATTTGCGCAAAAATCGCAGGGCCTTAAAAATCAGTAGCACATTTTTTTATTCTACAGGTCATGTGTAAGGATGAGCTTAGGCATGTTTGCAACCTGCACGTGCTGAGCCCGCCAGGAAGTCGCCACTGTGCTGTGCTAATCGCAGTCAGTGAAACTTTTCCCGATCGCTTCAGCTGCGGATCGGGAAAATGTCTCACTGCCTGCGATTAGCGCAGTGCAGTGCCGACTTCCTGGCGGGCTCTGCACATGCAGGTTGCAAACACGCCTGAGCTCATCCTTATGCCCCGTACACACGGTCGGACATTGAGAGGACATTCCGACAACAAAATCCATGGATTTTTTCCGACGGATGTTGGCTCAAACTTGTCTTGCATACACACGGTCGCACAAAGTTGTCGGAAAATCTGATCGTTCTGAAGGCGGTGACGTAAAACACGTACGTCGGGACTATAAACGGGGCAATAGCCAATAACTTTCATCTCTTAACTTATTCTGAGCATGCGTGGCACTTTGTCTGTCGGATTTGTCTACACACGATCGGAATTTAAAGGATCGGATTTTGTTGTCGGAAAATTTTATAGCATGCTCTCAAACTTTGTGTGTCGGAAATTCCGATGGAAAAAGTCCGATGGAGCCCACACACGGTCGGAATTTCCGACAACAAGCTCCGATCGCACATATTCCGTCGGAAAGTCCGACCGTGTATACAGGGCATTAGTCATGTGCTTTCAGAAAATATATGGTTTAGGGGGTCTTTTACAAACTCTGAAAGCTGTAAGGGAAAAATGAAAACCTCCAGATTTTTTGAGAAATTTGGATATTTACATTTTTGCGTATTTCGATTTTCACCATTTCACAAAAATCGCAAATTTCAAAAATTTACAAATATTTGTTATTTATTAACTCAATACAGGTTAATCTTTTAAATTTATCAGGAATTGTAAAATGTGCTGTGTTGTTATCTGCTAATAATGGTTTTAACATATTTTCAGTGAAAATATCACTTTGATAAACATTTGTGCAAATATCGTGGGGCCTTAAAAATCAGTAGCACCTTTTTTTATTCTACCATTCATGTGCTTTCACAAAAATATATGGTTTGGGGGGTCTTTTACAAACTCTATAGGATGTAAGGGAAAAATCAAAAGGTAATGGAAAAATTGCAAAAATGGTTTGGCCAGATGAGTTTAAAAGTGGAGCGCAGGGCCTGTTCGCGAATAAGTTAAATAACTGGCAACACACCAATGACATCACTTCTTCCAACAAAGTTTATTTGAGAAGATAGCACATACTTCACACTACCATCTAAGGACTGACCCTCTAACACATTTCACCTATCCAGGCTTTATTGTAAACCTGGATGGGTGAAACGCAATAAAGGGGTGTCTTTTGGTGGAAGTGTGCAATATGAGCTGTCTTGTAGAAAAAAACTTTGTTGGAGGAAGTGACTTCATCGATGTGCGGCCCTTTGATACTAGCTGCAATAAATTAAATTATTATTTTTGGGATTAGTTATCCTTTAATCTCACATGACTAACAGTAGAAAGTTTCACTTCTTCCAACAGTGGTTAAATGTTTCCCTGCCCATCTATTGTTCTCAGCAAGACATCTGCCTGTCTAGCGTGCAAGAATTTGTCCACTATATTTTTAATATACATAATTTTTTTTTTCGTCCTTTTCCGTTTTTATATTACCTGTTCTGTCTGTCCTTAAAAATACATATTATTGTTTGAAAGTTTAATCCCATCTGTTGTTAAGGCCACTTAGAATCCTTTGTGGAATATTACAACAAAACCCCTAAGTAGAAAACAGGTGACTGTTAGCTTTGCAAACATTCCTACCTTTTGTGTTCTCCTTTGTATTGTCCCTTGTCTTTGGACATGAACTATGAGGACTCTGAAATAAAAAAAAATTGAGGAACAGGTGGCTCTTAGCATCGCAGATATCTCCAACTTGTTTTCTTTTGTGTTATCTTTTGTCTTTGGACATGAGCTATAAATAAAAATTAAATAATTAGTTTGTAGGAAGTTACACACATCTGCGTCCCCGTTCTGTTACATCAAGAGGAAAACTTAACCAATGAACACTCTCCATTTGAGATTAAAGTGGGGTTCCAGGTTAAATTTCCCTTATTTATTTCAACATAGCTTCATAAGTGCATAATTCTCAATTTCCAAATACATTTCCAAATAAATAATGTCGTTTTGATCCTGTTGTTTTTTTGGTGAATTAATTCATTTCCAGGAATGTGAAGGCAGGTACCTATATAAAGTTGTCATGTAATACATTGTATGATTTTTTTAAGTTGCTGGCTAGTGCATGCAGGGGTTAAATTGTTTATTTGATATGTCTACCACTATATGTGTGTCCCTTCCCTTCTTGAAGGCAATGTGGGCAGCACAGTGGTTAAGTCTTTATCACTTTCTCCTAGCAACACCAAGGTCATTAGTTTGAACCCAACCATGACACTACCTGCCTGGAATTTGCATGTTTTCCCCATACCTGCGTGAGTTTCCTCCAAGTACTCTGTTTTTTTCCCGCACTCCAAAGAAATTGTGGTAGGTTAACTGGCAGTGGCTCCTGTCTAAACTGACCCTAATATGTGTATGCATAAATATTCTGACTCCAATCGTTGTGAAGCGATTTATCCCTTGTGAGACCTCTATGCCTGGCCTGTATAAGATATAATCACTGAGGACAATCCTCATCAGATAGTTTGAACTCACCAAATCCATCCACAGAGGTGCTTTTTTTCTGAACATCAGGTTACAGCAGATGACAGGATACAAACAGATGAATAGGTTGTAGTATTTATGCGGTTAAAAGATGATATTGTCTGTAGCTTACAATGCAGAATACATGTGCGCTGCTACATGTGGCTTGATGCTGCATCCATTACACAGGAAGTACAATAAGAGGAAGAAGGGTGGAGAATTACATATAAGGGAAGTGTGTCATAACATCAGGAAAAATAAACTTGAGAAAACAAGTGCATTACCACAAAAGGTCACTAGATGGCAGCATGTGAACTAAATATAAACGTCCTGAGAAAATGGTTAGGAAAACAGTCTATTATAAATTCTATGCCCCATTGGGGCAGCATAATAAATGTGATTTAGGGACCTTAGATTGTAAGCTCCTTGGGGGTAGGGACTGATAAGAATGTACAATGTATAGGTGTAAATTGAAGGCGCTATGTAAGTACCTGTAATAAATAAATATATACAGGGAAAGTTGGCCTTGTGGGGCAGCCCAGGATATGGGAATGTGATGTGAGTACTCCCTGTGTCATGTAAAACATTAACCGGCAACATTACCATTTAATGGGACCCAATCGCAGGTACCTTTTATGCATGGACTTTCCTAACTAAAAGGTATAGGCAGCATCACTAGAGGGAACAGCACAGCAAAATACAATGGGATTTGCTGCCATTTGAATGTAAGCAACAGTTCTGTGATACTCATCTTATTTGTAATGTGCACATATGTTCAGTAAACCGAGTTCTTGTCTAAAGAAGTTTTCTGGTCTTCATTACTGAACAGTGATAAATATGTGTACTGCAAAGTGTATTCTTGGTGTATCCTAAGAACTAGAGTGTTAGGTGTGAAAGCAAAGTGACCATTATAGTTAACCTTTATGGGTAAGAAAAAGTAAGCAGAGAGAAAGAGAAGCAGCCAGCTGGTAGAAGGTGTAGTGGCTGTTGAGGTTCTGGTACTGAGGGGTAGCTTAATACTTCATACACCTCACTTAGTGGCAGTCTCCACGTCCGAGCCCGCTTCAGTACAGGACCCTCCTAGGGCAACTGAAGTATGGTGGCTTCTTTGGGCAGAAATGAGTTACTGGTGCAGTGTGATGAGTCAAGACAAGCTGGTGGAATTAGGTAAGTACTTTATAGCTATTTTCCCAAAACAACTTTGGAGTCATGTGTCGAGGCAGGTAGGAATAGACCATGACACTGTCTGAAGAAGAGACATAGTTACATAAATATATATATACTTGCGGCCAAGTACAGGGATTTCCTGGACGAAAACCTTCTCCAGAGTGCTCAGGACCTCAGACTGGGCCGAAGGTTTACCTTCCAACAAGACAATGACCCTAAGCACACAGCTAAAATAACAAAGGAGTGGCTTTACAACAACTCAGTGACTGTTCTTGAATGGCCCAGCCAGAGCCCTGACTTAAACCCAATTGAGCATTTCTGGAGAGATCTAAAAATGGCTGTCCACCAACGTTTACCATCCAACCTGACAGAACTGGAGAGGATCTGCAGGGAGGAATGGCCGAGGATCCCCAAATCCAGGTGTGAAAAACTTGTTGCATCTTTCCCAAAAAGACTCATGGCTGTATTAGATCAAAAGGGTGCTTCTACTAAATACTGAGCAAAGGGTCTGAATACTTAAGACCATGTGATATTTCAGTTTTTCTTTTTTAATAAATCTGCAAAAATGTCAACAATTCTGTGTTTTTCTGTCAATATGGGGTGCTGTGTGTACATTAATGAGGAAAAAAAATTAACTTAAATAACAAAGAGTGAAAAATTTAAGGGGGTCTGAATACTTTCTGTCCCCACTGTATATATATATATATATATATATATATATATATATATATATGTAACGCCCTGCTCCTGAAGAGCAGACGCTATTCTTTCAAATTTAGTTTAAATGAAGCTATAGTTCAGGCTCATCCGACCATGGGTAGTGCTGTTACCATTGGTGGATGTTGTAAATACAGTCTGGTTGGACATATTGAATACTCTTTGCTCAGAGACAGATCGGTGGGAGTGGTTCATCCACCGTGGATTCTGGGTAGGAGTATTTAAGGGGCAGACATCATTTTAGAAGGGTTGGCGCTTCCTGACCTCATGGCCCTCCTGGCCTGGGGAAATTACTGCTACTTAAAATTCTGCCTTGGGGTCAGCAGACCCGAGGTTCAGCTACCAGAAGAAGGCCCAAAGTTTAGGGGTCTATTGGTCCATAGGATGGTTTCTTTGTTGTCTGGCCTGCGGGAAGAAGCAAGGGATTGTAGTAACCAGGGGAGGACTCTTCAGGAGAGGACCGAGCATAAGGCTGGTATCTTGAGAAGAGCCTGGGAACTCAGTCGGAGACGCATCTGGGATCAATCATAGCAATCTGTTTATTCGGGATTGTCGGGTCTGTGGCAGAGACCATATCGGAAACATCAATCTGTTTATTCAGGATTGTCGGGTCTGTGGCAGAGACCATATCGGAAACAATAATTTGTCTATTCAGGATTGTCAGGTCTGTGGCAGAGACCGTACTCGAGCATTGCATCGGCTGCTAGGTTGAAACCTATCCGATGGTTGCTGAATCCACCTGGGGAAGTGCTGCTCACTGGACTTAGAAATGACCTCTAACGGCAATATTTCTTTTTTTTTTTTTTTTAACAATAGATTTTTATTGAATTTCACTTGTACATTACAGAGCATTCAATATATGCATTTATTATATAGATTATACAAGGTGACTATGCATACACAACACTTGCTACAAATATAATCAGGAATATACATCATGTGTTCAAGCTACTAATTGGATTGTATGCTTGACCTCCGTAGGAGGTACAGCCCGTCACCCCCTTTGGGTTCACACTGTGACCAGGCTTATTGCTGGGTACCTGTATAGTAGCTTGCCGTGGGTCCTATGAAGGGTCCACGGGAAGGTAGACTGTGAGCAGCAAGTGCTGTCACTTCAGGGTTATAAAACACAAACATAGATATATGGTTGACATATGTGCAGAGTGCATAGTTATCCCCACACACCCAACCCACCACCCTTAGTTGCTCTTTGGTAAGTATCCAACCTATTCAGGTTGAAAGATTCTATTAGTATACCATCGCACCAGAGGCATTCGTGTGCTTTAGCGTACAGTATCAGTAAGAGGATTTCATGAATGTGAGGAGGCGTGTTTTGAGGATCTCCAAATTTCCCACTGTTTATGGAAATTCGGGGATCCCCCTTTAGAGTAGGCAAGAGCTCTTTCCATTGTATATTGGGCGTTTACTCTAGAGATAACTTCTTCTATTTTAGGGGGTGCTAGCGAAAGCCATTCTTTTGCTATTGAAATACGTGCCGCAAATAGTATATGGATTACTACTTTCCTCATTAGAGGGGGATAAGCTTCAATACCCAGGCTCAGCAGTGTTAGCGCTGGTTCAAGTTTGATATGGGTATTGGTAACATTGTAGATGAGAGATTGGACTTCCTCCCAGAACGGTTGGATGTGTTTACAGCTCCAAAATATGTGAAGAAGATTGCCCATAGATAGGCACTCTCTCCAGCATAGTGCTGAAACGGAGGGTTTCATCTTGTTCAGTCGAGAGGGTGTAAGGTACCACCTATGTAGTAATTTTTGCGCGTTATCCCAGTGGTCTATGCAAGAGGAAGATTTGCTGTTATATTTTATGGCTGTGTGCCATTGGTGCAGAGGATATTCCCTTTGAAGGTCCCGCTCCCACTTATGCATATTACGTAATTTAGCATGTAGATAGGTAGGGGAGGCGAATGTGTAGAACAAGGAGATGCCTTTGCGAGGAGGTGGGGATTTATTGAGCAGGAATTCCCATAGTATCTGTGGGATTATGATCGGACGGGTCGGATTGGAGTGTGAGTAGTGGTTTAGTTGGAGCTGTTTGTATTTATCAAGTTCATCCAATGTATCCAGGTCATTAGTATAGAAGTGTACTCCCTGTTTTTTCCAGCTGTAGGCTGAGAAGTTCGGTATGAGGTACTATATGCTGCTAGTGGTATTCTTAATGTGCAGGTTGGAATATCATTGAACTTAGTATTGACTAGAGAGGACCATGCATGAACAGTAGCTTGTATGGCTGGGTATGAGGGAATGTTGGGTTTGTCATGGATGCAAGCGGCTATAGCTAGTGCTGGTAGATCGTGACCAGGGGTCACTGTTCGTTCAATATCTGACCATCTATTGTCCGTTTGACATGAGAACCAGTAGCGCATCTGGTCCATTAGTGCAGCTTTATAGTATAGTTGAGCATTGGGGAGGCCAGCTCCGCCTAGGTGTTTAGGTTTGTAAAGCTGTGCTAATGCGATCCTCGGTTTTTTTCCACCCCATATAAATTTTTTAAGTAGTTTATCTATGTGTGTAAAGAATTGCTGGGGGATAGGGATTGGTACGGTCCTGAAGACATAGAGCAGCTTAGGCATTACTTGCATTTGATATGCAGCTATCCTCCCCAGCCACGTAAGTGGAAGTTTACTTATTTGGTTTAGTTCCGCTTCCACTTTAAGCAAGAGTGGAGGGAAATTGCAAGAATAGATGTTGGTGGAGGAGGAGGACAGCTGCACACCCAGATATGTAATTGAAGGCGGGTCCCAGGTGCATGGGAAAATTTCCTTTAGTCTGGGCTTAGTTTTTTCAGGTATGTTGATGATTAATGCAAAGCATTTATTAGTGTTGACCTTGTAGTAGGAAACATTTCCAAACTTATGTAAGAGGGAGTTAATAGCAGGTAAGGATTTAATCGGATTAGTTAATGTTAAGATAATGTCATCAGCGAAGAGTCCTATTTTGTGGGATTCGTGACCAGTGTCGATGCCCTCTATCTCAGCATCACCTCTTACATATTCTGCTAGTGGCTCTATAATTAGGGAGAAGATTATTGGCGAGAGTGGGCATCCCTGCCGGGTACCATTGGATAATCTGAAGGGGTCTGAGAGCATCGTGGAAGTATAGACTTGTGCTGTGGGGTTCGTGTATAAAGACATGATAGCTGAGTGGATCAGGCCCGAGATGCCAAATTTGTGCAAGGTCCTAGACAGGTAACCCCAGTGGACCCTGTCGAAGGCCTTTTCCGCATCTAAGGCCAGGAATATGCTAGGTACCTTTTTGGTTTCAGCCATGCTCAGGAGGTTCAACATACGTCTAGTTCCGTCCAGCGCCTGCCTGCTTTTGACAAAGCCGACCTGATCCAATTCTATAAGGGAAGGGGTGATGTCTTTTAATCGATTCGCTAGGATTTTAGCATAGATTTTGAGGTCCGAATTTAAGAGGGATATGGGTCTAAAGTTTTGGGGGTGTGATGTGTCCTTGCCATTTTTCGGTATTGTGACTATAACAGCTTGTAGCATCTCTCTGGGGAAGCTGCCTGATGTAGCCGCTATGTTGAAAACCTTAACTAGTGCAGGGGTGAGGGTCTGGGTGAGTGCTTTGTAGTACTCGGCGGAAAATCCATCCGCACCTGGCGATTTATGCATGGGTAGTGCTGCGATTACTGTTTCTACTTCTTGTTGTGTAATGGGGGATGGGGGAGTTTAGTTTTTGGAGGGACGCTTTGTCCACCGAAGGTAGGCGAATTCCGTTAAGGAACTCGCCTATCTCCGCGTTTGTGGGCTAGTGCGTTGCGGGGTCATTGTTAAGATTGTACAGAGATTCGTAGTATTCTTTAAATACATTAGCTATGTCCTTGGGGTTTTGGAATATCGTGTCGTTGATGTGATGCCTAATTTGAGCGATGTTCAAGCGTGATTGTTTTTTCCTTAGTTGGGCTGCTAATAATTTTCCCGAGCGGTTATTCTGGGAGTAGTAAGTAAGTTTTAGTTTTTTAAAGTACGTTTCGTAATCTGCTCTAAGTTCCTGCCTCAGTTCCTCCCGGCAGGTTGTTAGCCGGGAAAGAACCTCGTTGGTTCTGGTACTGGGATTTTTGTGTTTCAGTTCTAGATCTGCTATAGTGTCATGGAGTTGTGACATACGGTTCCTTTTTTTTTTTCCTCTCTCTAGAAGCAATCTGAATGAGGACACCTCGAGCAAAGGCCTTATGAGCACACCATACTGTCATTGGGGAGCATTCCCCAGTATCGTTAAAGTTGAAATACTCCTTCACTTTTTCTGCTATTTCATCCCTAATTTTGGGCTGCGATAGGAGAAATGTGTTATTGCGCCACAGTGGTTTTTGAGTGGACTTGCTGTCATCCACAACCTCAATTGTCACCGGAGCGTGATCAGACCAGGTGATGTTATGGATGTCAGCGGTTTGGACCTTCTGTAGCGTGTGCATATCTGTAAGGAAAAAATCAATTCTAGAGTAGCTGTTATGGACTGCTGAGAAGTGCGTATAATCTCTTTTGGTGGATCTAAGGCAGCGCCAGGGGTCAAAAAGCCATTCCTCATGACAGAGGGCTCCCAAAGAAGGCCTCTGCCTAAGAGCCACAGAAGAAGTGTCCCACTCCGCATTCATAACCATGTTAAAGTCGCCACAGACAATTAATCTACCTTTCTGCATTTTTTTTGCCATTGTGAGTACTTTACGAATAAATTTTAGAGATCTCACATTCGGTGCATACAGGTTTACCAGGGTATAGGTGACATGGTCCATTTCAGCCACCAGGATGATAAAGCGGCCTCGAGGGTCCACATGTACCTGCAAGAGAGAAAAGGTTAATCTGTCCCTGATAGCTATTAGGACTCCATTCTTCTTAGTGTTGTTGTTGGCTGTGATTACTTGTTGAAATTTGGGATGCGTGCATTTTGGTGGTTTCGTGCTAGAAAAGTGAGTCTCTTGAGCGCACAGGATGTCGCAGTTCGCTTCCATGGCAGTTTTCCAAAGGGCTCTTCTCTTGTAGGGACTGTTCAGGCCTCTCACATTGAAGGTCATCAGTTTAAGATTCATGTAGGTGGTAGAAGGTGCAACTATGCCATCTGGTGGTGGAGATGAGCATTGAAGGTGACGTAGGTGGTGTGTCCAGCGCGCAGGGAGCCCCCCACAGCTCTACTTCATGCTGATCAGTGAAACTTGTGGTAACGGGAACCATAAAAACTTGAACTGGTGAGATCTTATAACGTATAGATCGCATCAAACACGGAGAACAGGTTACGGACAACATCTCGTAACTTGAGTTGGGGTATTAGAGTAGAAGGTCAAAAAGAAAAATGAAAAATAGAAGAAAACAGCCGAACAACGGGCGGTTGTTCTGTGAGCATTACACTTGCTGTGCAGTGTAAAGGCACAAGGATTAGGGTATATCTGGTGTACTGAGTACTTTAAGAGTAGGTTGGAGGCTTGTGAGGGGTGGTTCTTCTTTGGCGGTTGAGGGTGCTGTGCCTCCCGTGTAAAGGGTCAGGGTCTGCTAGTTCACCATTTTCAGGCAGCAATTTCCATTTGCGGAGGATCTCCAGGCCTTTGTCAAGTGATGTGATCGCATGTGATTCGTTATGCATATCCACGATTAGCTTGGCTGGGAAGCCCCACTTATAGATGACTTTGTGGTTACGTAGAATTTTGGTGATTGGTACCAGGTTGTGCCGTGCCGTAAGAGTCGCTTGTGACAGGTCAGCACACAATGCAATCCCGGTAAACGGGTCAGGAAGAGCAGGGTGTTGTCTTGCATACTTCATCAGTTGATCTTTGATATGGTAGAAGTGGATGCGTGCGATAACATCCCTGGGGATCTGGGCAGGCAGGAAGGATGGCTTCGGAAGTCTGTGGGCCCTGTCAATTGTTAAGTCCGCAGGTCCTAGTGCAGGGAGGGCTGTTATCATGAGCTTTTGAAGGTAAGCTGTAAGTTCAGCCGGCTTGACCGACTCAGGGACACCTCTGAATTTGATGTTGTTCCTGCGGGCCCTGTCTTTGATGTCGGCCATTTTAAGTCGCATGGTTTTGATCTCTTCCTCAACATCAAAGTGTGCATCCACTAGCTCGTTATGTGCCAAAGTGAATTCTTCCATTTTCTTCTCCACATATGTTACTCTGGTAGAGACTGCTGCCACTTCACGTTTGGTGGTATGCATAAACGCTGCCATATCGCACTGGAGGGCCCCTCTTAGTGTTTGTAACATCTCCTTCATGGTGGTGTCTAATATGGGCTGCCCTGAGGTGGGGAAGGCATCTAGTTTCTGCGTATAAGCAGAGGATTCCTCCATATCTTCTCCCTCTAGCCCTGAGTTATCCCGGGTCTCATCCTCTTCCCCAATCCTCCTTTTTTGCTTGGCAGGGCTGCTAAATGGGGAGGATGGCAGCGGATGGTCACTGGCGTTTGACTCACCCGAGGATGGCACTGGATGGCTGTGTGGCTGTGCTGTGGAGGCTGATGAGCGGCTCTCCGCGCCGGCGCCATCTTGGAAATCCCAGGCCGTGCTGAGGGGATAGAAATCCATCAGTTTTCTCGGTGCTTCTCTGTCCTTTCGTTTGGACATCGCTGCCGCTGTGTGCCCCATGTCCTAAGGAGTTGATAGATGCGTTTTAGGGGTGTTGTAATGCGCTATGAGCCGCTCGATGTCGCCCGTTGTAGCAGAGCTTAGGTGTCACACATCCATCAGCTCTGGCTGCCGGCTCCGCCCCTGGCAATATTTCAATATACATGAATCCTTTCACATTTTTACCCTGCTATTGCATGTTGTGTCTTCAATAAAACTTGGAAAAAGGACTAAGTGTTTGAGCCAGTGTTTTTCAAATGAACATCTATTTTGGGACTCCCCTATGATGGACACTGAGAAGATGGTAACTGTAAGCTCAAGAAAATATTAAGTAGCTACCTGAAGGGATGAAGAACAAGGAGAGCTACATGTGGGGGCTCGAGTCCGGGATTTACGGTTACCTATAGCGACTAAAGGAACTTTTTGCCAAGGAATTAATGCAATAGAGGGTTAAGGTACTGGCGCATTGACTGTGGGCGGAGTCAGGAAAGCCCGGGAGTTGCGTGACCAGAGGAGCCTGTGGGAGGAGTTGTCCAAACTACGTGCTGAGTGAGACACTGCGTGGTCTGGCTAAACGCAAAGAAGGAAGGTCCTGAGAAGGATGGTGTTGTAATTACCCTTGAGGAACTGACAGTGGATATTGCTATATAAACAAAAAATTGCGTTGCGCTTAGGAATATATTTAAATATCCATACACCCTGGTGGTTTCACATAAATAAATCTAAAGTGCGATGTGCAGATAATGTGGATCTAAGATCAACTCTGCATAAATATCAAAAAGTGCAGCAAGGTGCCATGTGCAATAAATCCCAAAGTGTGATGTGCAAATATTATGTATCTGAAATCATATAGTAAATCAATATATCAATATGGATCTGAAAACATCTTTGCATTTATAAATAAATAAATGAAAACAGCAAAACATTAATGCTTGAATAAAATTGTGCACACTGAATGATATGCTAAACATATATCACATGCAAAATTCCACTGTAATCATAAAAGTGATGGGTGAAATAAATAAATTAAATAAATAAACCACATGTGTAATATGTGATATTAAAGACTACAATCGTCCTTATTTGTGATATTAAAGAACAATCGTCCTTATTTGTGAAAAATCTTCCAACACAGCAACTGTGCAGTGATAAGTTCCAAAGGAAATTTATAGTAGTATAATAGTGCTTCAGAGAAAAAGTTCCAGTGCTGAATCAAAGTGCCCAAGTCATGCCGTGAAGTGCCTCAGTGACCCCCAATGTGGTTGCGCTCACCTTAGAGCGTGTGACACAGTGTTCAGCTGCGTCAGTACATGCTGTGGAGCCACCCCTGGGCTCAATGATTGATACCGGATGATTCTCCAAGCAGATTCTCTATGGCTCCACAAACACCATACCAAAAAAAGAGAAGGGCTATATAGTGTGATACCGCTAAATATTTTATTAAAATTGCACCCAATCCCCACACTGGGGTACTCACATTTATAAGGTGCTAGTGTGCACCACACATTTCAAGTAAAAAAAACGCTAATCGGCGTGCTGCGGGGTATGAGAGATCCACAAGCCAGCTCTGTGCTGATCGCTCCGTCCTGGCCCCTCCACACTTTGGGATTTATTGCACATGGCACCTTGCTGCACTTTTTGATATTTATGCAGAGTTGATCTTAGATCCACATTATCTGCACATCGCACTTTAGATTTATTTATGTGACACCACCAGGGTGTATGGATATTTAAATATATTCCTAAGCGCAACGCAATTTTTTGTTTATGTTTCATCGCACGGTTATGAATACGTGATCTGCGTTTGCAGCTGGGTATTTATTTCAGTTGTTTCTCCACTAAGGTATTGGATTATTGTGGCTCGCAAGATTTTTTCCTCTGTTTTCAGTGGATATTGCTACTACCACTACCTCTACCATTACCGACCTTGCTGTTCCTACTCAAAAAAAGGTTGGTTATGTGAAAGCCCGCGGTCGAAGTTTACCCCAGAGACAGCCTGAACCGGATTCCCGGAAGGAGTCCACATCAGAAATCGGTGAGAGTATTGGGGACATTGTGCATGGGGGGACTGTTTGCCGATATACGCCTGCGGAGGAGTTGCGGGACTCGGAAATAGACTCCCTCTCAGACCTATCAGGAGATGATGATCTCTTTGAAACTATGTCTCAGGAGATGCTGTGGGCGAATAGTGATGATGTCGCAGCAACATTTAACTTGTCTGACTGGGCAGCTGTGAATTCGGGGAGCACATCACCTCGGGTGGAAACCCCTACAGTCACTAGTGGAACTTTGTCTAAAAATGCCGGACTGTCCGGGTCAAACAAATCATCCCTTTTTGCCATGGTACACAAATCCCCAGTTTTGTGTGTGCCTTCTGGTCTGGGAAGTTTCCTTTCTTTGCCAAGGCTTGGCCGATCTCAACGGCTGTTAAACAAGCGAGTGGCCACAGAATATGGATTTGAATTCCCGTACGTTCCCAGGGATATCATGCAAGAGATCGAGGGAAACAGAGAGAGCTGGTATAGTGAAGACGTTTGGGACTATTTGAAAGTACCAAAGCCCTTTAAGAAGCCTGGATGTTCTTCGGTGATGGATGATCGGTTTGCCGGATGTCTGCTACATTGGAGCTATGGGAGGCACATATACGTGGACAAAGTTGTTATCTGTCGGCCGGGAAAAGACAACATTGTATACTTCATCACCACAGTAGATGCACAAGGGAAAGCCGTGACTTTGCCTGATCCTCGCTTTTATTGGTGATCGATTATGGTGACTGTTTCGGTTGGTGTCAGCCTAAGAAGAAAACTTCTATTTTCTTTTCCTTCTCTTCAATGCAAGGACTATGGGGAATAGTTAGTTAGTGTCAGTTGACAAAGAAACTGCGTGTCAAGGTTTTTTGAACTTTTCCAACACTTGCTTAAAGGACTTACACTGCAATGACTTCTGCCACTAGGTGTTAGCAGTCTGCTCAACAAGGTTGAACCTTTTTTGCACTTAGTTATTTCTCATAAAAAAAAAAACTTGGAAAAAGGACTAAGTGTTTTTTAGCCAGTGTTTTTCAAATGAACATCTATCATCTATTTTGGGACTCCCCTATGACGGACACTGAGAAGATGGTAACTGTAAGCCCAAGAAAATATTAAGTAGCTACCTGAAGGAGAGAAGAACAGGGAGAGCTATATTTATATATATATATATATATATATATATATATATATATATATATAAATATATATATATATATATATATATATATATATATATATATATATATATGATAAAAGAGTCCAATTTCATTTATTGGTTTTGTGCTAAAAGACAGCCAAGATGTTTCGGGGATCAAAGGAACTCCCACTTGATCATGGCTTGAGTGCTCATGCAGATGCTGGCAAGTAACTCTATTAATCCAGCAAATCGGTTTCCCTGCACAGATTCACACGGGAAAGCCTTACTTTGAGTCAAGGTTCTCATTTAGCCCTAATGAAGGAGGAGCTTCTTTGAACCCCAAAACATGTTGGCTGTCTTTTAGCACAAAACTATTAAATTGAATTGGACTCTTATCTTTTGGTCTGGTGCTCATTTTTATGTAGCAGGTTTTCTTCTGGTAACATGCTAGGGTACCCACAGGAGGGAAGCCTTGTCTGTCGTGAACAGCCTAGCTTGAGTCAGTTGGATCTTCAAATGTTTTAGCCTCACATTACTTCATATAAATTTACGAGGTGTGTCTGAAAAGTTTGGTCAATGGTATCAGAAATCAAACAAAACAGAAGATACAAACAAATTACCTTTATTGGCCTTCAAAATAATGGCCATCCCTCACAACACACTTTTGGCAACTTTCATAAAGCTTCTAAAAACTATCAGCAAAGGCCTCTTTAACCACTTGCCGACCGCCTAACGCAGATATACTGCGGCAGAATGGCACGGGCAGGCAAAATCACGTACCCGGTGCCCGAGGCGGTCTGCATCATTAGGGGATCTGTCCTGAGGTGGAGGCCACTCATTCGTGGCTACCCCCTCGCAATCGCTCCTAACGAATGACAATCTTCCTCTGCTGCTGTAATGTAAACAGCGGCAGAGGAAGTGATGTCATCTCTCCTTGTGTCGGTCGTTTCATTCTGGCGCAGAGGAAAGAAGACATCCAAGCAAGTCTGCACAACACTACACTAACAGTAGAACACTCTAGGCACACTTTTTACCCCCTAATCCCACCCCCGATCACCCCCCAATCACCCCCGATCACCCCCCTGTACCCACTGTCACAGTGACACCAATAGCAGTTTTTTTTTCTGATTATTGCATTGGTGTCATTTTGTGACAGTTATAAGTGGTAGGGCAGTTAGTGTTAGGCCCCTTTAGGTCTAGGGTACCCCCTTAACCCCCCCTAATAAAGTTTTAACCCCTTGATCACCTCCCGTCGCCAGTGTCACTAAGCGATCGTTTTTCTGATCGCTGTATTAATGTCACAGGTGACGCCAGTTAGGGAGGTAAGTATTTAGGTTCGCCGTCAGCGTTTTATAGCGTCAGGGACCCCTATATACTATCTAGTAAAGGTTTTAACCCCCTGATTGCCTTTCACCAGTGATCACCGTATAACTGTTATGGGTGACGCTGGTTAGTTAGTTTGTATTTTATAGTTTCAGGGCACCCAACGTTTATTACCTAATAAAGGTTTAACCCCCTGATCGCCCGGCAGTGATATAAGTTACGTTTTAGGGTCAGATAGGGCCTGCATCTCCCCAGGCAGCGTCAGGTTAGTGCCAGTACCACTAACACCCACGCACGCAGCATACACCTCCCTTAGTGGTACAGTATCTGAACAGATCAATATCTGATCCGATCAGATCTATACTAGCGCCCCAGCAGTTTAGGGTTCCCAAAAACGCAGTGTTAGCGGGATCAGCCCAGATACCTGCTAGCACCTGCGTTTAGCCCCTCCGCCCAGCCCAGCCCACCCAAATGCAGTATTGATTGATCACTGTCACTTACAAAACACTAAACACACATAACTGCAGCGTTCGCAGAGTCAGGCCTGATCCCTGCGATCATTAACAGTTTTTTTTGGTAGCGTTTTGATGCAGTCGCTAACAGTCAGGAGCTTTTTTGCCTGTGAGTCTCACTAGTGTACCACTAAATTTAGAGCCCAAAATGGCATATTAAAGGTACACTAGTGAAGAGGCCTACACGTTTCTGAGCATGACAGATAGTGAAGAGGAAGTCACTCATCTGTCAGATGCAGGCTCAGAATATGATCCTGTAGAGGACAGCGGCTCCATGACAGATAGCTCTGACGACGGAGTTGTGGTCCCTGCCAAGGTCAGGCGTACCAGACCCCAATCTTCTTCTTCTGTCGTTGATGTGCAAGAACCGCATGTCCCTCAAATGGAGCAGAGCAGTTGTAGCACCGCTTTTCCTTCTGGTGAACTTGCAAGCACCAGCGGCCTAGTACACCCCGGTCATAGTCAATCCAGCACTGCAGTATCATGTGGTGACGTGGCGAGTCCCATAAGTGCAGTTCAAGCTGGTGAGGTGGCAAGCACAAGTAGTGTCCTGCTGCCACCACGAAGACGAACACAGGCCTGTCGTGCCCATAGTGCCCTTCCTGCTGCATTCGCCAATCCTAATGGGGAACCCACCACTTCTGCAGCACCCGTACTGCCCCCATTCACTGGCCAATCCAGCATTCAGGTTGATTTTACGCCACTTGATTTTTATTCGCTGTTTTTCACCGAAGATCTCTATAGATCTATTGTGGACCAAAGCAATTTGTACGCTGGTCAACACATCGCCACTATTCTCCAGTCCTCCCTTGCCAGAGATTGGAGACCAATTACGGTTTCCGAATTTAAGCTCTTTCTGGGCCTTTCCCTCAACATGGGCATAACTAAAAAGAGTGAGTTGCGGTCATATTGGTCCACTGACCCAATTCACCATATGCCCTTGTTCTCGGCCTCCATGACCAGGGTACGATACGAGCAGATCTTGTGGTTCATGCACTTCAATGACAATGAACTCTGTCCTCCTCGTGGAGACCCTGGATATGATCGGCTCTACAAAATTCGCCCCTCGTAAACCACTTCAACCAACGTTTTGCAGACTTGTTTACTCCCTATCAAGTTGTCTGCATCCCTGATTAAGTTTTCTGGCCGCTTGTCATTCAAACCGTACCTTCCCAGCAAGCGTGCCAGATACGGGGTCAAGATGTATAAGCTCTAGACATGTGCATCTCGTTTCATTCCGAATCGAAATTCGGACAAATTTTTAATTAATGAATGAGTAATGAATTTAAACGAATCCGAAAAAAGCGAATGAATTTGAATCGAATTCGAAAACAAATTTGAATCGAATTTGAAAACAATAGAAATCGATTTTCTAAAAAATACAATAAAATAGAATATAAAATTATAAAGCAATAGAATACATATATATATAATATTTTTTGTATTCTGTTTTATTATGCTTTTCTTTTCTTTTCTATTTTTTTCTATTCTATAGTAGTCTTTTCTATTTAAAATTGAATTTCGGAACATGGCTTTTGAAGATCGAATTTCGTATAGAATGAATTTGAATTAGAATAGAAAAGATTTAAATAGAAAAGAATAGAAAAGAATAGACTAGAAATTCGAATATCATATAGAATAATAGAAAAGAATAAACTAGAAAAATATATATTGTTTTTCTATTCTATTCTTTTCTATTATTTTCTATTCTATTCTAATCTTTTATATTCAAATTCAAAATCATTCTATACGAAATTTGAATTTCAGAAAATGGTTATATATATATATATATTTTTTTTTTTTTCCTATTCTGTTCCATTGTTTTTCTATGCTATTCTTTTCTATCCTATTCTAAACTTTTCTCTTCGAATTTGAATTCATTCTATACGAAATTCGAATTTCGGAAGATGGCTTCAGTATAGAATGAATTTGAATAGAAAAGATTAGAATAGAAAATAATGGAAAATAGACTAGAAAAACAATAGAACAGAATAGAATAAAATATAATATATATATTATATTTTATTCTATTCTGTTCTATTGTTTTTCTAGTCTATTCTTTTCTACTTTATTCTAATCTTTTCTATTCGAATTTGAATTCATTTTATACAAAATTTGAATTTCGGAAGATGGTTTATATATATATATATATATATATATATATATATATACCCTGTTTCCCCGAAAATAAGACCTAGCGTGATTGTTAGTGATGGCTGCAATATAAGCCCTACCCCCCAAATAAGCCCTACCCTGTTTCCCCGAAAGTAAGCCCTACCCTGAAAATAAGACCTACAAGGACTTTAACTAGGGCTTATTTGGGGGGTAGGGCTTATATTTTCGGGGAAACAGGGTATATATATATATATATATATAATTTTTTTCTATGATGGTCTATGGTTTTTCTATGCTATTCTTTTCTATTATTTTCTATTTTATTCTAATCTTTTCTATTTGAATGCAAATTCATTCTATACGAAATTCGAATTTCGGAAAATGGTTATATAAAAATAGAAATCGAATTCTAATAGAAAAGACTAGAATAGAAAAAACAATAGAAAGGAATAGAAAAAAAAAATATATATACAGTGGGGCAAAAAAGTATTTAGTCAGCCACTAATTGTGCAAGTTCTCCCACTTAAAAAGATCAGAGAGGCCTGTAATTGTCATCATAGGTATACCTCAACTATGAGAGACAAAATGTGGAAACAAATCCAGACAATCACATTGTCTGATTTTTGAAAGAATTTATTTGCAAATTATGGTGGAAAATAAGTATTTGGTCAATATCAAAAGTTCATCTCAATACTTTGTTATATATCCTTTGTTGGCAATGACAGAGGTCAAACGTTTTCTGTAAGTCTTCACAAGGTTGTCACACACTGTTGCTGGTATATTGGCCCATTCCTCCATGCAGATCTTCTCTAGAGCAATGATGTTTTGGGGCTGTCGCTGGGCAACACGGACTTTCAACTCCCTCCAAAGGTTTTCTATGGGGTTGAGATCTGGAGACTGGCTGGGCCACTCCAGGACCTTGAAATGCTTTTTACGAAGCCACTCCTTCGTTGCCCGGGCGGTGTGTTTGGGATCATTGTCATGCTGAAAGACCCGGCCACATTTCATCTTCAATGCCCTTGCTGATGGGAGGAGGTTTGCACTCAAAATCTCATGATACATGGTCCCATTCATTCTTTCATGTACACAGATCAGTCATCCTGTTCCCTTTGCAGAGAAACAGCCCCAAAGTATGATGTTGCCACCCCCATGCTTCACAGTAGGTATGGTGTTCTTTGGTTGCAACTCAGCATTCTCTCTCCTCCAAACACGACGAGTTGTGTTTCTACTAAACAGTTCTACTTTGGTTTCATCTGACCATATGACATTCTCCCAATCCTCTTCCAGATCATCCATATGCTCTCTAGCAAACCTCAGACAGGCCCGGACATGTACTGGCTTAAGCAGGGGGACACGTCTGGCACTGCAGGATCTGAGTCCCTGGCGGTGTAGTGTGTTACTGATGGTAGCCTTTGTTACGTTGGTCCCAGCTCTCTGTAGGTCATTCACTAGGTCCCCCGTGTGGTTCTGGGGTTTTTGCTTACTGTTCTTGTGATCATTTTGACCCCACGGGGGGTGAGATTTTGCGTGGAGCCCCAGATCGAGGGAGATTATCAGTGGTCTTGTATGTCTTCCATTTTCTAATTATTTCTCCCACGGTTGATTTCTTCACACCAAGCTGCTTGCCTATTGCAGATTCAGTCTTCCCAGCCTGGTGCAGGTCTACAATTTTGTTTCTGGTGTCCTTCGACAGCTCTTTGGTCTTCACCATAGTGGAGTTTGGAGTGTGACTGTTTGAGGTTGTGGACAGGTGTCTTTTATACTGATAACAAGTTCAAACAGGTGTCATTAATACAGGTAATGAGTGGAGGACAGAGGAGCCTCTTAGAGAAGAAGATACAGGTCTGTGAGAGCCAGAATTCTCGCTTGATTGTAGGTGACCAAATACTTATTTTCCACCATAATTTGCAAATAAACTCTTTCAAAAATCAGACAATGGGATTGTCTGGATTTGTTTCCACGTTTTGTCTCTCATAGTTGAGGTATACCTATGATGACAATTACAGGCCTCTCTCATCTTTTTAAGTGGGAGAACCTGCACAATTGGTGGCTGACTAAATACTTTTTTGCCCCACTGTGTATATATATATGCATATATATATATGTATATACATATATATATTTATGGTCGGAGCCCTATGTCCGATATGGACATAGATAACATTTGTAGTTAACATAAAACTTACCATCGGAAATAGACCTGGAAGTGTGGACTTACCATATGAAATGGACCTGAAAGTGTGCCTTGGTCTAATGGCCGGTATGCCAAAATAAGGGGGCATACCCTGGTTTTAAGAAATGATTATTCTGTAGAGAGAAATGAAATGAAATGAATGAATGAAATGAATGCCTTGAAATGGGGATGGGAGGGTGGGTATCGCGCACAGGAAACCGACAAGCACCACAGGTGAGCGGGCTGCTTAAATACCCCCCGGGCTCCTCCCATAAATTCAGGCCACCATACTGGCCTTCCTACTTATGGTCGGAGCCCTATGTCCGATATGGACATAGATAACATTTGTAGTTAACATAAAACTTACCATCGGAAATAGACCTGGAAGTGTGGACTTACCATATGAAATGGACCTGAAAGTGTGCCTTGGTCTAATGGCCGGTATGCCAAAATAAGGGGGCAAAAACATTCAGGTAGGGGTATAATATTTTTGGTTTTCAGGTATTCATTGAGCCAGTTTGGAGAATGCCTGTGCCATCTCTACTTGAGGATTGGGTATATACCGGGCGAAGCAGGCTGATTTCCACCTGCCTAGTCTTTTGATGACGTGGTCTGGAACCCCATGGCGGGATGCTGCGGAGGCTGCTCCGATGCGAAAGGAGTGTCCGGAGTACTGACTGGGGTTAAGGTGAAGATTGCGGAGAAGTATCCTTATGTGTTTTACAAACTGACATGCGTTTAAGGGTTTAACTGGGAATGGTAGAAGAGGACTGGTGTCCGGTTGTTCAGGCAGGAGTGAGAGGAGACGGTTAAGTACGGTGACTGGACACCAGCTGTTATTGGTTCTGTAGAGGTGAATGTCCACTCCAGAGCCTGTTTGCTGGGTTTTAGAAACCTCGAGGTGCAGGATGAAATGGCCTTGGTGGCGAAGCAAGTGCCGTCTGCATAATACTTGGTCTGTGGGGTTGTTATAGGTGAATTCGCCAGGTCGCAAGAACCCATAGTAAGCCAACTATATGGCTGCTTGTAGAACCGTGCTGGGCAGCAGACCGAATGGCGAAGTAGCCAGAATAGTCGACATATCCCTGAAGATGGGCCCGTAATGGGTAAGCGCTTAGTGCTGATCTCTGGTTGTTGTTTCCTGGATGCCCCTTAGGATGGCTCGTATAGCGTGTGATGAGAACAGTAAAGATTTTGTGGGGTCTTCCGGGGTCACGAAATGTTGTATGCCGGCTAGGTATAGCCGAATAGTATTGTACGATAAGGCCAGCTGAGTGTGGCAGTATGAAATGAAGGCCAGTACCTGTTTGACATCTATTGGTCCTTTACGGCAGGATGTGAGAAATTGTGTTATGAGAGAGTGAGTGATTGATGAGCTGCGTTGCTCCTTGTAATTGTTGAACTAGTCCAGGGTCAGTTGTGACCAGGCAGGGATAGGGGCCGACGCTGGATTGGCTCCGGGAATCTGTCTGAAAAGGAGGTGTAGTTAAAACGTGACAGTACGTCAGCAGCTAAATTGTATCTGCCTGGAATAATGCACAGTGTATGTTAAACTGATGCTGTAAGGACAGTTGTACCAATCTGCGCAGGAAGGACATGACTGCTAGGGACTTGGACCTGCCTTTGTCGATGATGTCTGCCGTGGCCTGATTGTCAGTGGTGAAGATTACTGTTTGCCCTGTCCAATGGTGACCCCAGAGTTGTGCCGCTGCCACTATGGGATAGAGTTCGAAGAGGGAAGATGTTTGAATAAAGCCGGGTATCAACAGTATCTGTTGAGGCCAGGGTCCTGAAAACCAATGATGGCCAAAAATTGCCGCGAAACCTGTGGTGGCTGCAGCATCTGTCACCACCTGGGGTGACAGGGCTGAAACCATGGGTATAATTAGGGATATACCATTCCAGGACGGGAATTCGTCCCACATAGATAGGTCCGCTATTGCTGCGGAGTCTAGATTTAAGATCTGATCGGGGTCTTGTGTTTCTGGCAGGAATCTCAGCAGGCGTGGCACGAAGGTGCGGCCTTGTGGAATAATTCGCATGGCGAAATTCAGCATTCCCAGGAGAGATTGCAACTGCTTCTTGGTACACCCCTTGGTGTGGGTGAATTTGTGAAGGACCGCCTTAATGCGGGTTAGTTTGTCGAGGGGGAGACTGGCTTGCATAGCGCAGGTGTCTAAGCTGACCCCGAGAAAGGTGATGTTATGTGTTGGGCCTTCTACTTTGTGCTCGGCGATGGGAACATTGAGTTTTTCCGAATATCGCTCTGAGTTTGTCGAGGTCTCCTGGGGGCTTGCTGGGAGGTTCTATTAGTAGGAAGTCGTCAGGGTAATGGATGACTTCTTGTCACTGAGCCTTGTGTAACAGTATCCAAGCAAGAGACTGAGCGAATGTGTCGAAGAGCCAAGGGCTACTCTTCGAACCGAACGTCAGTTTTGTGGCCTAAATAATATGCCTCCTTCCACTTGATGCCATGCCAGCACCAAAGGGATGGGTGGATAGGCAGGAGCTTAAAGGCATCCGAGATGTCGGCTTTGGAAAGCACCTGTAGCTGCTTTGATGACTGCTTGTATCGCCATGTCTACGGAGGAATATTTTATGGAGAATTCTTCGGAGGGAATCAGGGAATTGAGACTGGGGATGTGGGAAAAATGAGGTGCAGACAGGTCGTACACCAAACGTAATTTATTTGTGAATTTGCCCTTGACAAGCCCCAACAGGGCTGACTCTCCAAGTGCTGAGAGGGGGCTGAGTGAAAGGGCCTATAACGTACTCTCGGTCTAGTTCTGTTTGTAAGAGCCGATCTATGGTTTGTTCGTCGATGGCTGCTGAACGAAGATTCCCACATTCGTACGTACTGTGGGGTAGTGAAATGAGGCCGGTGTGAAAGCCTACTGTGAAGCCCTGAATAAGGTAGGTGGCCAGAGAGGGGGTGGGATGTGAGGTGAGGTAGAGTCTTAGCCATAAGACGTTGCTTCGGTTTAGTCATGCCCTCTTCTGTTGTTTGACTTCGCACAAGTTCCTTGGGTGCGCTCTTTAGCATAAGGTGCAGATGTGGAGTAGGCGGCACTGACTGACGTTGCAGGACCCATAATTTGTAATTATTGCAGATGGCTGCCCCTCCCACGGTTCGGACTGGGCGTCCGAATTTGTCCACCTGAGGCGTTTGTTCAGGGGCCGACTGACCCTGAAGTGCACCGGAGGTAGAGGGAAATTCGAAAGGACGTTTGAAAGTCACATTGGCGCACCAGGTGGCAGTGTGGGTGGAGGTCTGGCAAATCGCACCTAGGGGTGAGCGTAAGCCGGAAAAATGGCGGCAGAAGAGCTCTGTGTCCATGAGACTCCAATTTGTTGTTGTTTGGAACTGTGTGAGTCTGGCGGCAGCCTTTGCGGAAAAGGAACGGTGGTACTCGTAAATAGGGATGAGCCGAACACCCCCCGGTTCGGTTCGCACCAGAACCCGCGAACGGACCGCAAGTTCGCACGAACGTTAGAACCCCATTGACGTCTATGGGACTCGAACGTTCGAAATCAAAAGTGCTCATTTTAAAGGCTAATTTGCATGGTATTGTCCTAAAAAGGGTTTGGGGACCCGGGTCCTACCCCAGGGGACATGTATCAATGCAAAAAAAACTTTTAAAAACGGCCGTTTTTTCGGGAGCAGTGATTTTAATGATGCTTAAAGTAAAAAAAAAAAAGTGAAATATTCCTTTAAATATCGTACCTGGGGGGTGTCTATAGTATGCCTGTAAAGTGACGCGTGTTTCCCATGTTTAGAACAGTCCCTGCACCAAATGTCATTTTTAAAGGAAAAAATCTCATTTAAAACTGCTTGCGGGTTTAATGTCATGTCGGGTCCTGGCAATATGGATGAAAATCAGTGAGACAAACGGCATGGGTACCCCCCAGTCCATTACCAGGCCCTTTGGGTCTTGTATGGATATTAAGGGGAACCCCGCACCCAAATTAAAATAAGGAAAGGTCCCTATATACTCTGAACAGCAGTATACAGGCGGTGCAAACAAGACAGGGACTGTAGGTTTGTTGTTAAGTAGAATCTCTTTGTAATTTTGAACATTTTTAATGTGTTTAGCTCCAGCCAAAAAATCTTTTCTAAGCTTTTTGGAAAACATAGGGAAGGGTTATCACCCCTGTGACATTTGTTTTGCGTCTTTCCTCCTCTTCAGAAGATTTCACCTCACTTTTTTGTCCCAATGAAAAATGTTTTTTGAAAATTTGGGTTTTTTTGTGGAACAAGGATTGGAAAGCATCAGTGGAAAGGAGAAATTGTTTTCCCATATTAACTCTTACATGAGAGAATTTCCCTTCCTATGGGTAGATTTCATCTCACTTCCTGTTGTCTCCTTCCGTTTGCAAGTAGGAGTCGTTTGTAAGTTAGATGTTTGAAAGTAGGGTCCTGCCCTATATACTCAGCAGAAATTTGGGCCTTAGGTGTTGCTGTGGCCAAAACACTGTAAGCCCTCACAGGGCCCTGCTGTGAAATATTAGATCAAGAATTGTAATTACATGCCCCTGTTGAACAGGAGCTGAAAAATTAGGCCTTAGGCACTGGTGCTGGTGCCACAACACTGCAACCCCTCACAGACACTCTAGTTGGAACGCAGGAACGAGCACTGCTGCAAAGTATTGCATCAAAAATTGTAATTACACGCCCCTGTTAGACAGGGGCAGAAAAATTGGGCCTTAGGCACTGGTGCTGGTGCCACAACACTGCAACCCCTCACAGACACTCTAGTTGGAACGCAGGAACGAGCACTGCTGCAAAGTATTGCATCAAAAATTGTAATTACACGCCCCTGTTAGACAGGGGCAGAAAAATTGGGCCTTAGGCACTGGTGCTGGTGCCACAACACTGCAACCCCTCACAGACACTCTAGTTGGAACGCAGGAACGAGCACTGCTGCAAAGTATTGCATCAAAAATTGTAATTACACGCCCCTGTTAGACAGGGGCAGAAAAATTGGGCCTTAGGCACTGGTGCTGGTGCCACAACACTGCAACCCCTCACAGACACTCTAGTTGGAACGCAGGAACGAGCACTGCTGCAAAGTATTGCATCAAAAATTGTAATTACACGCCCCTGTTAGACAGGGGCAGAAAAATTGGGCCTTAGGCACTGGTGCTGGTGCCACAACACTGCAACCCCTCACAGACACTCTAGTTGGAACGCAGGAACGAGCACTGCTGCAAAGTATTGCATCAAAAATTGTAATTACACGCCCCTGTTAGACAGGGGCAGAAAAATTGGGCCTTAGGCACTGGTGCTGGTGCCACAACACTGCAACCCCTCACAGACACTCTAGTTGGAACGCAGGAACGAGCACTGCTGCAAAGTATTGCATCAAAAATTGTAATTACACGCCCCTGTTAGACAGGGGCAGAAAAATTGGGCCTTAGGCACTGGTGCTGGTGCCACAACACTGCAACCCCTCACAGACACTCTAGTTGGAATGCAGGAACGAGCCGTGCTGCAAAGTATTACATCAAAAATTGTAATTACACGCCCCTGTTATACAGGGGCTGAAAAATTGTGCCTTAGGCACTGGTGGTGGCGCCCAGAACCAAAAATGTTCTTACAAGCTATCAGCGTGATGATTGAGGAGGAAGAGGATAATTACTCAGGGATAATCACTCAGCATCAGCATAGGCAGTCTTTGAAGGGATCTGAAAAAAATTATTCAGTTACATCAGCATCAGGTGCTTGGTAGCTGGTGGTGATCCAAGACTGATTCATTTTTATGAAGGTCAGCCGATCGACCGAGTCAGTGGACAGACGCACCCTGTGATCGGTTACCACGCCTCCAGCAGCACTGAATGTACGTTCCGAAAGAACGCTGGATGCAGGACAGGCCAGTAGCTCAATTGCATACTGTGCAAGCTCTGGCCAGTGATCCATCCTCAAGACCCAGTAACCCAGAGGATTTTCGGTGGGAAAGGTGTCCAAGTCTGATCTTGCCCCTAGGTATTCCTGCACCATGTAAAACAGACGCTGGCGATGGTTGCTGGAACCGATCATACCTTGGGGCTGCGGACCAAAAAATTGTCTGAACGCATCGGTCAGACGGCCACCTTCTCCACCGCTCCTTCTTTGACTGACCGAAGCCTCAGCAACACGTTGTCCAGAAACAGGAGTTTGTAACCTCCCAGTCTCTGGGAACGCGTTGCACAGACCTTTCTGCAAGGCCTCCCGAAGATGTTTCATCCTCTGCTCCCTCTGCGATGGCAAGATAAGGTCCGCAACCTTACCCTTGTAACGTGGATCAAGGAGGGTTGCCAGCCAGTATTGGTCCTTCTCCTTGATACCACGAATACGAGGATCCTTACGCAGGCTTTGCAGGATCAGGGAGGCCATGCAGCGTAGGTTTGCTGAGGCATTCGGTCCGGAGTCCTCTGGGTCACTAAGGACAACAACGTCCGCAGCCACCTCCTCCCAGCCACGTACAAGTCCATGTGTTCCTTGGGACTGATCCCTTAAAGACTGCTGATGCTGAGTGCCAGGCTCCACCTCCATACTGACACAATCTTCCTCCTCCTCCTCCTCCTCCTCCTCGTCCTCTTCCTGTGTGATCGGCGGGCACGCAGGAACACTGTCTGGATAAAGGGGGCCTTGAGAGCTAAGGAAGTCCTCCTCTTCCTGCCTCTGTTCTGCCTCAAGTGCCCTGTCCATTATTCCACGCAGCGTGTGCTCCAACAGGTGGACAAGGGGGACAGTGTCACTGATGCATGCACTGTCAGTGCTCACCATCCTCGTGGCCTCCTCGAATGGTGACAGGACAGTGCATGCATCCCTGATCATGGCCCACTGGCGTGGGGAAAAAAAACCAAGGTCCCCTGACCCTGTCCTGGTGCCATAGTCGCACAGGTACTCATTGATGGCCCTCTGCTGCGTGTGCAGCCGCTGCAGCATGGCCAACGTCGAGTTCCACCTGGTGGGCATGTCACAGATTAGGCGGTTCTTGGGCAGGTTAAACTCCTTTTGGAGGTCCGTCAGCCGAGCACTGGCATTATATGACCGGCGGAAATGCACACAGACTTTCCTGGCCTGCCTCAGGACATCCTGTAAGCCCGGGTACCTGCCCAAGAACCGCTGCACCACCAAGTTAAGGACGTGAGCCAAACAGGGCACATGGGTCAGTTGTCCCTGTCGGAGGGCAGAGAGGAGGTTGGTGCCATTGTCGCAAACCACCATTCCTGCCTTAAGTTGGCGTGGCGTCAACCACCTCTGAACCTGCCCCTGCAGAGCTGACAGAACCTCTGCCCCAGTGTGGCTCCTGTCCCCCAAGCACACCAGCTCAAGCACCGCATGGCATCTTTTGGCCTGTGTACTTGCGTAGCCCCTTGAACGCCTACGGAGCACCGCTGGTTCAGAGGAAGAGGCCATGGAGGAAGAAGAAGAGGAGGGGGTGGAGGAGAGAGGTGTGTCACAATCAGCATTTTGGAGGCGTGGTGGCGGAACAACCTCCAACACTACTGCACCTTGTCCTGCATCCTTCCCAGCTGCCAGCAGAGTCACCCAATGCGCCGTGAAACTTAAGTAACGTCCCTGTCCATGCCTGCTGGACCATGAGTCAGCGGTAATATGCACCTTACCGCTGACCGCCCTGTCCAGCGAGGCATGGACATTGCCTTCCACATGCCGGTAGAGAGCCGGAATCGCCTTCCGTGAGAAAAAGTGGCGTTTGGGTACCTGCCACCGAGGAACCGCACATTCCACAAACTCACGGAAGGGGGCAGAGTCTACCAACTGAAAAGGCAGCAGTTGAAGTGCTAGCAATTTTGCCAAGCTAGCATTCAACCGCTGGGCATGTGGATGGCTGGGAGCAAACTTCTTTCGGCGGTGCAGCAGCTGGGGCAGGGAAATTTGCCTGGTACAATCTGACGTCGGTGTACCAAAAGCAGATTGCCCACAAGTACTTGGCTGTGACACACCTAATTCTACACCTTCATTCCTCTCACTGCAGGTCTCAGAGAGGACTGAAGGTCTAGTGGGGTTGGAAATCTCAGCTGATGAGGAGCAAGGAGAGATCCTCTTTGTTCTTTGGTGTGGGTCTTTCAGATACGCTTGCCAACGAACTGCATGGCAGGTCAACATATGTCTGGTCAAGCATGTGGTACCCAAGCGGGAGATGTTTTGGCCACGCGAGATACGCTTGAGACATATGTTGCAAATAGCAGCGGTGCGATCTGATGCACTCGTCTCAAAAAAGGCCCACACCAAAGAACTTTTTGAATAACGCGCAGAGACTGCAGCGCCCTGCACATGTGGAGCTTTGGGGTGTGATGCAGTCAATGTGCTGCCCTTAGGCTGGCCCCTGGAGGGCATCCTGCCTCGTTGGTGATGTGCCGCCTCCTCCTCCTCCTCCTCCTCCTCTCTCCTATCAGGCACCCACGTTGAGTCAGTGACCTCATCATCCCCTCCCTCCTCATCACTGGAGCAAACCTGGCAGTATGCTGCAGCAGGGGGAGCATGACTGCCAGATTGCTGTCCTTCTTGGGCACCCCCTCTGTCCGTGCTCATGTTACTGCCTTCATCGAGCTCAGTATCATCATCAGAGCCTTCCAAACGCTGGGCATCCTCCTGGAGCATGTACCCAACACTGTGGTCAAACAGTTCGAGGGAATCCTCATGAGGACATGGTGGAGCTAGGGAAGGAGTCACTGATGACATTGAGCTGAGGGAAGAGGCCGCTGCTTTGCCAGACAAAGCACCCTGGGCATGGGTGAGAGAGGATGAGGAGGATGAGGACGGCTTGGTCATCCACTCGACCAAGTCTTCCGCATGTTGCGGCTCAACACGGCCAGCTGCCGAAAAAAAGGCCAAGCGTGTCCCATGGCCACGTGCTGATGAGGATGCACCGTCTCCACGACCAGCACTAGACACAGAGCCTGCTTGCCCTCTCTTATTGGCTTGTGACTGTCTGCCTCTCCTTCTTGGCCTTCCAGACATACTAATGGCCTGTAGCTGCACTAAGCTGGGATAGAACACCTGTAATTTTCTTCAGGTAGCTTTATATACTGTAACCAGACAAGCCTGCCTGTCAGTAGGAAGATAACAGGAACGGATCTAGCTGAACACTGTGAGCAGGACACACTGTACTAAATGTAAATAGTCTAGCTGCCTGACCGTGGTACTAATAGGATCAAAAAGAACACCTGTAATTTTCTTCAGGTAGCTTTATATACTGTAACCAGACAAGCCTGCCTGTCAGTAGGAAGATAACAGGAACGGATCTAGCTGAACACTGTGAGCAGGACGCACTGCACTGAATGTAAATAGCAGGAACGGATCTAGCTGAACACTGTGAGCAGGACGCACTGCACTGAATGTAAATAGCAGGAACGGATCTAGCTGAACACTGTGAGCAGGACGCACTGCACTGAATGTAAATAGCAGGAACGGATCTAGCTGAACACTGTGAGCAGGACGCACTGCACTGAATGTAAATAGCAGGAACGGATCTAGCTGAACACTGTGAGCAGGACGCACTGCACTGAATGTAAATAGCAGGAACGGATCTAGCTGAACACTGTGAGCAGGACGCACTGCACTGAATGTAAATAGCAGGAACGGATCTAGCTGAACACTGTGAGCAGGACGCACTGCACTGAATGTAAATAGCAGGAACGGATCTAGCTGAACACTGTGAGCAGGACGCACTGCACTGAATGTAAATAGCAGGAACGGATCTAGCTGAACACTGTGAGCAGGACGCACTGCACTGAATGTAAATAGCAGGAACGGATCTAGCTGAACACTGTGAGCAGGACGCACTGCACTGAATGTAAATAGCAGGAACGGATCTAGCTGAACACTGTGAGCAGGACGCACTGCACTGAATGTAAATAGCAGGAACGGATCTAGCTGAACACTGTGAGCAGGACGCACTGCACTGAATGTAAATAGCAGGAACGGATCTAGCTGAACACTGTGAGCAGGACGCACTGCACTGAATGTAAATAGCAGGAACGGATCTAGCTGAACACTGTGAGCAGGACGCACTGCACTGAATGTAAATAGCAGGAACGGATCTAGCTGAACACTGTGAGCAGGACGCACTGCACTGAATGTAAATAGCAGGAACGGATCTAGCTGAACACTGTGAGCAGGACACACTGCACTAAATAGTCTAGATAGAAGATAACAGGAACGGATCTAGCTAAACTGAATACAGTGTATATATATATATGCAACACCTGGGATGCATATATATACACAATACACTGTAAGTGCAGCTAACTGACTGACTGTTCTGCCTAATCTATCTAACTCAAATCAAATGACACTGTCTCTCTCTCTCTCTATCTCTCAGCACACCGGAACACACACTACACAGGGCCGCCGTGCAGGCGGCCTTATATAGTGTGGGGTGTGTACTAAATCCCCTGAGCCATAATTGGCCAAAGCCACCCTGGCTTTGGCCAATTACAGCTCTCTCTACTGACGGCGCTGTGATTGGCCAAGCATGCGGGTCATAGTGCATGCTTGGCCAATCATCAGCCAGCAATGCACTGCGATGCCGCAGTGAATTATGGGCCGTGACGCGCCACACGAATTTGGCGCGAACGGCCCATATCGTTCGCAATTCGACGGACGGTCGAACAGCCGATGTTCGAGTCGAACATGGGTTCGACTCGAACACGAAGCTCATCCCTACTCGTAAAAGGAAAATCCTCCATACTTGTGGCCCAAGTCTACTACCGTATGGAGATACAATCCAGCTCTTCCCTTCTGCTGGGGGCGGCTGAGCATAGAACGTCTCTCAGCATGCCAAAGGCCAAGGTGGTGACAATTCGTGAAGGGATTGCTAACTAACTTGAAGCAATGATCTGTATGGTGCTTGCAATCTTGTGACAATTAAATGATTCGAAATGTTTGCCTTGATTATGAAATGAATGAACTGCATGACAGAGGTCCGGCCTGGTCGTGTCATGATTTGTTCGACCGTGAACCGGGCTCTGGAGCATGTATTGAAATGAGGCAACTGAAAATATTGGTGCTCCTGGGACGAGTCGGTGCCTGTTAGATGCATCTGGATTCGAATCGGAGTGCAGTATGAAATGAAATGAGAGAAATGATTATTTTGACCGAGGCTCGAATTGGTTGTGCCGTGTTAGCGACTGGCAACCAACCGAGCTCTGGTATAGATATGAAATGCGATCGGAACCAGTGATGCATGCCGTGACGAATCGGTGCACCTCAGATGCGACTGGTTTCGAAACGGTGATGTGTTGTGGGAATGAAATGGTAGAAATTGCATGACAGCGATATGGATCAATCCCCCGATGTCTGTGACTAGCTATGATCCGGACTCTGGAGCATGTATCAGAAATGAGGCCGAGCCCTGGGGCACGCCGTAATGAATCGGTGCATCGGAGATGCGACTGGATTCGAAACGGAGCGCGGTAAGTGAGGGTGTAACATATCGTTTGCCATGACGGAGGCTCGAATCGGTCGTGCTATTGTAGCGACTGACTGTGAATCGGACTCCGGAGCATGTACTGAAATGTGGCCAATCCTGGGCACGCCGAGACGAATCGGTGCATTTTCATGCGACTGAATTCATGTCGGAACGTGATACGTGGAAATGAAATGATAACCATGACAGAGGTACAATGACTGATAAAACGTAACTCTGGAGCATGTATAGAAATGAGGCCAATCCTGGGGCACGCCGAGATGAATCGGTGCATTTTTCATGCGACTGAATTCATGTCGGAACGTGATACATGGAAATGAAATGATAATCATGACAGAGGTACAAATGACTGAGGAAACGTAACTCTGGAGCATGTATAGAAATGAGGCCAATCCTGGGGCACGCCGAGACGAATCGGTGCATTTTTCATGCGACTGAATTCATGTCGGAACGTGATACATGGAAATGAAATGATAACCATGACAGAGGTACAAATGACTGATGAAACGTAACTCTGGAGCATGTATAGAAATGAGGTCAATCCTGTGGCACGCCGAGACGAATCGGTGCATTTTTCATGCGACTGAATTCATGTCGGAACGTGATACATGGAAATGAAATGATAACCATGACAGAGGTACAAATGACTGATGAAACGTAACTCTGGAGCATGTATAGAAATGAGGCCAATCCTGGGGCACGCCGAGACGAATCGGTGCATTTTTCATGCGACTGAATTCATGTCGGAACGTGATACATGGAAATGAAATGATAACCATGACAGAGGTACAATTGACTGACAATAACGTAACTCTGGAGCATGTATAGAAATGAGGCCGTAATAACTGGGGCACACCGGAACGAATCGGCGCATTTTTGGTGCGACTGGATTCGAATCGGAGCGCGGTAGGTGACTGAAATGAGAAATGATTTGAAATGTCAGAATTGAGTTTAGAAATGTTTCAGAAATGAGAAATGATTTGAAATGTCAGAAATGAGTTTAGAAATGTTTCAGAAATGATTTGAATTGTCAGAAATGAGTTTAGAATGTTTCAGAAATGAGAAATGATTGGTATCGAACTACCTTGCTTTGATAATTTACCACTTGCGACTGGCTATGGCTGTCTATCGATACCGACATGCTAGAAATGAAGCGACGTCAGCGTCGCTGTGCTGTCGAATTTGTAACATATCGAAAGTACGAGCGATATACATTGCAGTTTGTGAGATGCGGGTGAAACGAAATTTGAACTCACGGTTTTGTGACATGATATGAAAACGAAAAGTCCGACGGGACCTTACCTGCGACAGCCAAGCCAGACGCGTGGTACAAACTAGGAACGAAAAACGCGGACTTCGAAAGTTTTGAGTACGGAGTATCGAATACGGGAACTTGCGAGGCAAGAACTTGCGGACGCTGGTATATCGAATAGTCGGCCTAGTGACGTATATCGCGCACAGGAAACCGACAAGCACCACAGGTGAGCGGGCTGCTTAAATACCCCCCGGGCTCCTCCCATAAATTCAGGCCACCATACTGGCCTTCCTACATATATATATATATATATATATATATATATATATATCTATATCTAGAAGTATATATATGTATATATATATATATATATATATATGAAATTAGAATTTCGCAAAATGGTTATATATAGTTTACTTTTTCAAATTCTGTCAAATTTTTTCGAATGCGGTAGAATTTTTTCGAATTTGATAGTTTTTTTTCGAATGCAGTCGAATTTTTTTGAATTCGAATACGAAACTAAACGAATCCCGAAAATGAATGTAATGAATGCAACGAATTTAACAAAACAAATTTAGTTAAATAACGAATGGAAACGAAATGAAACTAAACTAATTTTTTCATCCTGCACATGTCTAATAAGCTCTGTGACAGGGCCACAGGTTATACATGTAGTTTTATGGTTTACGAGGGAAAAGATAGCCATGTAGAGCTGACAAACTGCCCTGACTACATAGGAAGCGCTGGCACGATTGTGTGGGACTTGGTGTCACCCTTATTCGGAAAGGGGTAACACTTATATGTGGACAATTATTCCACGAGCGTGCCACTTTTTAGTCACTTGTTTGATCAGGAGATTGGAGCATGTGGCACGTTGCGACCTAATCGCCGGGGCTTTCCCCAGCGGCTTGTAGATTCCAGTCTTAGGCTGGGGGAGAGACCCTGCTTCAAGTGTAATAACTTGCTCGCTATGAAGTGGAGGGATAATAAGAATGTTTTCGTTCTTACCTCCCTTCATGCAGACACGACGGACCAAATTACTATGGCGACTGGTGTTGTGGAGAAACCCCTCTGTGTCCACGAATATAACCAAAATATGGGAGGGGTGGACCTTAACGACCAGTTGTTGGCGCCGTACCTTATTGCCCGTAAGGCCAGACGCTGGTACAAGAAAGTGTCTATTTATTTATTTCAATTGGCTTTGCTGAACACTCATGTGCTATACAGAGCTTCAGGACGGACTGGATCCTTCCTTAAATTCCAGGAAGAGATCGTCAGAGCCCTTCTGTTTACACCTTCCCCAACCAAATGCAGTAAGCCAGCTGCATGAGAGGAATTTTTTTATGTCCTCTCAAGTACCCCTACCCAACGAGCCCCCCAAAAAAATGTTGTGTCTGCAGCAAGCGCGGATATATGTGTGACACCCGCTATTATTGTCCCTCCTGTCCTGACAATCCTGGTCTTTGCATTGGTGAATGTTTTGAACGCTACCATACGCTAGTTGAGTATTAGCGTAGGGTACAGCACTGCACAGACTAGGCACACTTTCACAGGGTCTCCCAAGATGCCATCACATTTTGAGAGACCCGAACCTGGAACTGGTTACAGTTACAAAAGTTACAGTTACAAAAAAAAGTAAAAAAAAAAAACACAAAAAAATATATATAAAAAAAAAAAAAAATAGTTGTCGTTTTATTGTTCTCTCTCTATTTTCTCTCTGTTGTTCTGCTCTTTTTTACTGTATTCTATTCTGCAATGTTTTATTGTTATTGTGTTTTATCATGTTTGCTTTATAGGTATGCAATATTTTTATACTTTACTGTTTACTGTGTTTTATTGTTAACCATTTTTTTGTTTTCAGGTACCCCATTCAGCTGCAGAGCGGATTTATTTATCTTGACAGCAACAGCGTTTGCTCCCACGATACATAAAGCCGTGACTCCAGCGCTGTCGGAGGTGATTTCACCACCACAGTTAAAAAAGAGAGCATATATGCCGAAGCATGGGGGCAGCAGGGGCGGAGGAGCGATATGCTCCTACCTTTTGCGGGTGGATGCCCCCATGCTTCGGCATATATATTTTAGGCACAGGTTGCGTTTAAAAATGTTTTATTTTTTACTATGTTTTTTTTGTATTTGCTTTACAGGTATGGTAATTCTTACTGTTATACTGTAATGTTACTTTGTTTTATTGTAAACCATCATTTGCTTAGCAGGTACGCCGTTCAGTTGCAGCGCGGATTTATTTATCTTGACAGCAACAGCTTTTGCTCCCACGATACATAAAGCCGTGACTCCAGCGCTGTAGGAGGTGATTTCACCTCCACAGTTAAAAAAAAAGAGCATATATGCCGAAGCATGCGGGCAGCAGCGGCGGAGGAGCGATTTGCTCCTACCTTTTGGGACGGATGCCCCCATGCTTTAGAAGATATAAACGGTGCATGTATGCCCATCATTAAGGGAGGTATTCTAATGGTGGGCATACCCACCGATCAGTCTCTTTTTTTCGTTCAGCCCACAGGCTGCATGAAAAAAAGTCTGCAATATATGCCCAACAAGGACCAGCAACGTACTGGTATGTTGCTGGACTTTGAGTGGTTATACCAGAATGATGCCTGCAGGTTTAGGTATCATCTTGGTATCATTCTTTTCAGCCAGCGGTCGGCTTTCATGTAAAAGCAATCCTAGCGGCTAATTAGCCTCTAGTCTGCTTTTACAAGCAGTGGGAGGGAATGCCCCCCCCCCCCACCGTTTTTCATGTTTTTCCCTGGCTCTCCTGTCCCAACAGGGAACCTGAGAATGCAGCCGGTGATTCAGCCAGCTGACCATAGAGCTGATCAGAGACCAGAATGGCTCCAAACATCTCTATTGCCTAAGAAACCGGAAGCTACGAGCATTTTATGACTTAGATTTCGCCGGATGTAAACAGCGCCATTGGGAAATTGGGAAAGCATTTTATCACACCGATCTTGGTGTGGTCAGATGCTTTGAGGGCAGAGGAGAGATCTAGGGACTAACAGACCCCAATTTTTAAAAAAAAGAGTACCTGTCACTACCTTTTGCTATCATAGGGGATATTTACATTCCCTGAGATAACAATGAAAATGATTTAAAAAAATGAAAGGAACAGTTTAAAAAAAAGACAAAAAAGCAAAAAAATAATAAAGAAAAAAAAAAAAAGGACCCCTGTCCCCCCCCGCTCTCGTGCAAAGGTGAACGCAAGCGTCGGTCTGGCGTCAAATGTAAACAGCAATTGCACCATGCAAGTGAGGTATCATCGCGAAGGTCAGATCGAGGGCAGTAATTTTAGCAGTAGACCTCCTCTGTAAATCTAAAGTGGTAACCTGTAAAGGCTTTAAAAGGCTTTTAAAAATGTATTTAGTTTGTCGCCACTGCACGTTTGTACGCAATTTTAAAGCATGTCGTGTTTGGTATCCATGTACTCGGCCTAAGATCATCTTTTTTATTCCATCAAACATCTGGGCAATATAGTGTGTTTTAGTGCATTAAGTTTTTTCCCAAAAAAATCCGTTTGAAAAATCGCTGCGCAAATACTGTGTGAAAAAAAATGAAACTCCCACCATTTTAATCTGTAGGGCATTTACTTTAAAAAAATATATAATTTTTGGGGGTTCAAAGTAATTTTCTTGCAAAAATTTTTTTTTTTTCATGTAAACAAAAAGTGTCAGAAAGGGCTTTGTCTTCAAGTGATTAGAAGAGTGGGTGATGTGTGACATAAGCTTCTAAACGTTGTGCATAAAATGCCAGGACAGTTCAAATCCCCCCAAATTACCCCATTTTGGAAAGTAGACACCCCAAGCTATTTGCTGAGAGGCATGTCGAGTCCATGGAATATTTTATATTGTGACACAAGTTGCGGGGAAAAGACAATTTTTTTTTTTTTTGCATAAAGTTGTCACTAAATAATATATTGCTCAAACATGCCATGGGGATATGTGAAATTACACCCCAAAATACATTCTGTTGCTTCCCCTGAGTGCGGGGATACCACATGTGTGAGACTTTTTGGGAGCCTAGCCGCGTACAGGACCCCGAAAACCAAGCACTGCCTTCAGGCTTTCTAAGGGTGTAAATTTTTGATTTCACTCTTTACTGCCTATCACAGTTTCGGAGGCCATGGAATGCCTAGGTAGCACAAGCCCCCCCCCCCCAAATGACCGTATTTTGGAAAGTAGACACCCCAAGCTATTTGCTGAGAGGTATAGTGAGTATTTTGCAGACCTCACTTTTTGTCACAAAGTTTTGAAAATTGAAAAAAGAAAAAAAAAAATGTTCTTGTCTTTCTTCATTTTCAAAAACAAATGAGATCTGCAAAATACTCACCATGCCTCTCAGCAAATAGCTTGGGGTGTGTACTTTCCAAAATGGGGTCATTTGTGGGGGGTTTGTGCTATCTTGGCATTTTATGGCCTTCGAAACCGTGATAGGTAGTGAGGAGTGAAATCAAAAATTTACACCCTTAGAAATCCTGAAGGCGGTGATTGGGTTTCGGGGCCCCATATGCAGCTAGGCTCCCAAAAAGTCACAAACATGTGGTATCCAGTACTCAGGAGAAGCAGGAGAATGTATTTTGGGGTGTATTTCCACATATGCCCATGGCCTGTGTGAGCAATATATCATTTGGTGACAACTTTGTGCAAAAAAAAAAAAAATGTTTGTCACTTTCCTGCAACTTGTTGCAAAATATAAAATATTCCATGGACTCAACATGCCTCTCAGCAAATAGCTTGGGGTGTCTACTTTCCAAGATGGGGTCATTTGGGGGGGGGGGGGTTGTGCCATCTGGGCATTTTATAGCCTTCAAAACTGTGATAGGTAGTGAGGAGTGAAATCAAAAATTTACGCACTTAGAAATCCTGAAGGCGGTGCTTGGTTTTCGGGGCCCCGTACGCGGCTAGGCTTCCAAAAAGTCGCACACATGTGAATCAGCAGAATGTATTTTGGGGTGCAATTCCACATATGCCCATGGTCTGTGTGAGCAATATATCATTTAGTGACAACTTTGTGCAAAAAAAAAAAAGTTTGTCACTTTCCCGCAACTTGTGGCAAAATATAAAATATTCCATGGACTCAACATGCCTCTCAGCAAATAGCTTGGGGTGTTTACTTTCCAAAATGGGGTCATTTAGGGGGGTTTTGTGCCATCTTGGCATTTTATGGCTTTCAAAATTGTGATAGATAGTAAGGAGTGAAATCAAAAATGTACGCCCTTATGCCCTGTACACACTGTCGGACTTTCTGATGGAATACGTGCGATCAGGGCTAGTTGTCGGAAATTCCGACCGTGTGTGGGCTCCATCAGACTTTTTCCATCGGAATTTCCGACACACAAAGTTTAAGAACATGCTATAAAATTTTCCGACAACAAAATCCGATCCTTTAAATTCCGATCATGTGTAGACAAATCCGACGGACAAAGTGCCACGCATGCTCAGAATAAATTAAGAGACGAAAGCTTTTGGCTATTGCCCCGTTTATAGTCCCGACGTACGTGTTTTACGTCAATGCGTTCAGAACGATTGGATTTTCTGACAACTTTGTGTGACCGTGTGTATGCAAGACAAGTTTGAGCCAACATCCGTCGGACAAAAGCCATGGATTTTGTTGTTGGAATGTCCAATCAATGTCCGACCATGTGTACAGGGCATTAGAAATCCTGAAGGCGGTGCTTGGTTTTCGGGGCCCCGTATGCGGCTAGGCTTCCAAAAAGTCACACACATGTGGTATCCCCATACTCAGAAGAAGCAGCTAAATGTATTTGGGCAATTTCACATATAACCATGGCATGTGTGAGCAATATATCATTTAGTGACAACTTTTTGTAAATTTTTTATTTTTTTATTTTATCATTATTCAATCACTTGGGACTTTAATGGGCTCAACATGCCTCTCAGCAATTTCCTTGGGGTGTCTACTTTCCAAAATGGGGTCATTTGGGGGGGTTTTGTACTGCCCTGCCATTTTAGCACCTCAAGAAATGACATAGGCAGTCATAAACTAAAAGCTGTGTAAATTCCAGAAAATGTACCCTAGTTTGTAGACGCTATAACTTTTGCACAAACCAATAAAAATACGCTTATTGACATTTTTTTTACCAAAGATATGTGGCCGAATACAGAAAGTAGAAAATATCATTTTTTTAAAAATTTTCGGTCTTTTTCCATTTATAGCGCAAAAAATAAAAACCGCAGAGGTGATCAAGTACCATCAAAAGAAAGCTCTATTTGTAGGAAAAAAAGGACGCAAATTTTGTTTGGGTACAGCATTGCATGACCGCGCAATTAGCAGTTAAAGCGACGCACTGCCAAATTGTGAAAAGTGCTCTGGTCAGGAAGGGGGTAAATCCTTCCGGGGCTGAAGTGGTTAAGAAACAATCGCAGAACCACTGTCACACATTCTTGGATTGCCGCCACGTGCGCAAAACATGCGCCTTTCATGACGCTCTTCGGTCAGGGAAACAGAAAGAAGCCTGCAGGCGCCAGATCATGGGAGTACGGTGGATGATCGAGAACAGATATCCCATGCTGAGCCAAGAATTGGTCTCATCCCCTGTGACGATGGTTCGCAGAAGTGATGGATCCTAGTCACACATGGTAATGAAATCTCCAGGGGTTTCCATTCGTTTTGCTTTCTGTGTGTCTGTCAGCTTGTGCAGCACAAACCGGTACAGATCTCCTGTTTACCCAAATCTTCGTGGATGGTGCACACCATGTCCTTGCTAATGCCCAATTACTCCACCATCAATCAGAGAGTCAGTCACCTATCTTGTGCCAGCATTTGTCGCACTCGCTCGATCGTGTCTGTCAACGACCGACCTGAATGTGGCTCATCCTCAGTTCTTTCCTTTCAGTCATGAAAGCATTTAAACCAATTGTAAACACATTTTCCGCTCACGACTTCCATTCTGTACACTTTCACAAACATTTCACGTGTCTCTGTCGCCATTTTCCCCAATTTGTAGCAGAACTTGGCGTTCACTCGTTTCTCCATTGCACTGTGACCCTCCCTCTCAGACTAATTACGTTCAATAGCCCGCAGTGGGTTTACCCTGATGGTCACGTGTACTCCACGCTAGGTGACGCTTCTTGATGTATCTCTTGATAGCCATGTGCAAGTTTGCGTACCTGGCCCATGTTGCTGTTGAGATATCGGACCATTCACCAAACCTTTTAGACACACCTCATATATCAAAGTCCCAGCACCTCTTGGATTGCCTTTTTTTTCTTTTATTGGACAGAGATGCTAAGGGAAGCTAATTATGTACAGGTTGTGTGGCTGGCAAAAAATGAACGTGTTACCATCTTGCATGGGGAAAGCACAGATTAGCTTTTCTGTTCAGCGGGTCAGCTCTACGAGAACTCACTGGCTAATTCTATCTACAGCCACCAAAGGGTTGTAGCTTTCCAGAACATCACTCCAATCAGGGAGAGGGCATGAAAGGGACAATATGACAATCTGCAATCAAGGAAGAGTTACAATGTCTTACAGCCAAACCAGGGCCTTGCTGAATTTGTTAACAGAGCCGTGTGCTATATCTCCATATAAAAGGTAAAGGGTCATCTTTATTCTTGGAACAGAATGCCTGGAGCTGTCTGTTCTTCCCCCCAGCCTATCTCCTATTATATGTCATGCAGCTTCTAAGATTGCAGCATTCTTATATACGATACAGTTCTGCTATATGATCCACTTTGATATATCTATAGTCTATCCGGCTCATTTGAGTTACGTTTTTAATTAAGTCATTTTTCTCCTTTATATGAAGTGTGATGTTAATTCCTTCTTATTATCGATCCACTGGTTACATTACTTACTGTATTCAGCGGATTACAGGGCACTTTTTTGCTGAGCCAGCGACTGAAAACTTGAGGAACAGGGGGAAATGTCCAAAGGTGGCAGGAGGAGGGCACGTCTTGGAGAAAGAGCTGAAATAGAACAGCCTGCAACTGGCCTCATCTTCATCATCCAGTGGGTGTTGGTTTGTCGAGCAGAAAGGAAACAGAAAGGAAAATGGGGAAGATACAAGGTTTGAACAATTTTGTCCTATTAACCACTTGACTTTTGGGCACTTTTACTCCCTTCCTGCCCCGGCCAATTTCCAGGTTTCAGCGCTGTCGAACTTTGAATGACAATTGCGTGGAAATGCAACACTGCACTCATATGAAATTTAAAAAAAAAATCACACAAAATAGAGCTTTCTTTTGGTGGTATTTAATCACCACTGGGTTTTTTCTTTTTTTCTAAATAAAAACAACAACAAAACATTTGTTTTGCAAACAGGTACTTTTTCTCCTTCACTGAGGCTGCACTGATGGACACTGATGAGGCTGCACTGACGGACACTGATGAGGCTGCACTAATATGCAGCACTGATGGGCACTGATAGATGGCACAGATGGGCACTAATAGGCAGAACTGAAGGGCACTGATAGGTGGCCCTGATGGACACTGATAGGCGGCACTTATGGGCACTGATGGGCGGCACCGATAGGAACTGAAAGGCAGCACTAACTGGCATCACTGATATGCATGATGGGCACTGATGGCCACTAATTGGCACTGATAGACAGCACTGATGGGCACTGTTGGAGCTGCACTGATAGTCAGTACATTGATAATCAGTGCCCTGATTATCAGTGTAGATGTCCCCTTTCATACAAGCCAGTTACCGGCTCTCCTCTTCCCACGCTGTGACAGGAACAGGCCCTCCCAGAACTGGACGACCGCGCTGTAGCTGTCATTCAGCTATAGTGCGGTCGACAAGTGGTTAATTCACTAATTGAAATTGTAACGATAAAAGCTATTTTCTTTTGTTTTCATCTCTATATGGATTCTAAGCTCACTTCCAAAGGTATATTGTACTTTATTGGTCTACAAACCTCTTCACTTTTCCCCAGGGGCCAAAATACAAGAAGTTTTGGTTTATAAACACTACCTAGGTTGTAAGCAGCTATAAAGCTGGTCATTCATATGGCAATTTGATAGAGCGATCATACTTTCCATTCCATTTTTTTGTCAAAATATTAAGGTGATCTGAGAAAAAATTGTGTTTTTTATCAACCAAAAAGAGATGGGTTGAAATTGCCCTAAATGAACCTGACAGAAACATCCAATTGCTTTTAACAAAATATCTGTAGCTTTTCTGTTTTTGCTTCAATCTTTCAATAAACGGTATTGAAGCTGTGAAGTTAATTCATAGTGCAGACTTCACAACCAACCAAATTCTGGTGGTTGACTGAATTCATGGATTGCTTAGTTACTAGTAATTAATTATGACTATATTCCTGGTGAATAGAAAGTTATTGAAATTGACTGTGTATGGCCAGCATATGATTTTTTCAATCAGCAGTCTTTTTCTTCATTACTTCTACAAGCACTGCCACCATGGACCTGATTTTACATGATAGAAAGTGTGCAATCCTGCCACATTTGACAAACAAAAAATTGATTCAGATGTATATAATTATGTTACAAGTTCCTAATATCTTTTTCTAGAAAATCTATGGTCATAGTATAGACCTTCATTTTGTAACATAAGCATTGTAATAGCAATTCAAACAATAGTTATATTTGACATTCCAGTATAAGCTTACTTGAAAAATGTATTTTCTTGCTGTGAGTTTTCCTGTGTGCTGGCCATCTCTTTCCCCAACTTCCTGGATTCCCTGCATGCTTTGCAGCTTCTCATCTGCTGTATATTTTCTATTTCTAAGGACTACATATCCCATGGTTCCTTGCTTCCTGCAAGCTGGGATTCCTGTACTGACTCCGCCTCCTGTGACTGCTCCTTTCAGCACCTCTGTAGTTCAGAAGACAGGCTCTGTAAAATGTGTTACGCATAGGGCATAGTGAATATGTGTCACAGAATCCAAGGATGTACATGTGCAGGGAACTTCCCTCTGTTTTCACCTAGTGATCTGACCAGTAACATACCTCCTGTAATACAGTGCCCCCACTCTGGATGAATGAGCACAGGAGCACAGCAAACAGCAGTTGGTGGGGATGTTAAATGTACTAGCAGATTTAAACACGTTAACAAATTGAAGCCAAACTCCAGCTCACACTTTATCAGTTACAGAAAAAGTTTTTCTTCCCTTTTTTGGATAAAGGTTTTACATAAATAAATAAAAGCTGTTAAGTGTTAAATGGTTTGTCTCATCCCTGTAAACTGATACATATTGAAGAGAGCTTGTTCTTTTGAAAAACAACAGACTTACTGGTTGGATCACCAGATAAAAACAGAAGAAAGAAAGCCTAAAAAAGAAAACGAATGCAGCAATCACATCTGAGAAATGGTAAGCTGCAATATAATATATGTTTGCTTTTGTGTTTAATACTGCTTTAAGATTGTTCAAAGTAGTAGGAGTATGTGGGCAGGTCATGTGACAGGGTGTTTGTCACGTACTCCATGTTTCCCTCCTCTTTGGGTGCCAAGCAACGGTCACATGAAAGGCCATCCCAAGAGTGGGTTCTTCTGGGCTACCCTAGGCACTTTGCACAGAGTCACTACCATACACACGGAGTACCTTTACTTGAGCCACGCTCACGACCTGGTAGATGACAAACATGAACATACTCTAGTAAACTCTCTTGATGTCTACACACTAAAGCGGTCACTCAGAGCCAATGCCCTTTCCACCTGTCCAGTGTATCACTGCTACCTAACTCCCAGTAATGGTATGGGGACCCGTTGTGCACCTAGCGCTGACTCCATGCATGCACTTCACTTCACTTAACCTTTTCTCTTCTGTACCTTTGTACAGGATGAGGGCCCCGGCAGTGCAGATCTGCTCCTGTTGTTGTGGGAGATGGATCTTAGTTGAAGGGGTGCTGACAACATCTCCCTCGCTGCAAGAGGCTATCTCACCTGCCACATGTACACACTTAAGGACAGGCTGCTAGAGAGACCTGTGTTACCCTTGGTAACCACTTGTATCTTCACACTGTATTAACTTTGGTACTGATGTCTTCGTACCCCAATGTAGTTAATGACCCGAGCTGTAGACTAAATGTGTCGGCTACTTACATTGGACCCCTTTAGTAATTCAGACCAGGCAAAGCAAAAATTTCAAAGGCTTTACTTTAAGAATAAATTACAGGTAACAGTTTGGAATAAAGTGCAGAATTCCCCCAACATTCCTAGTCCCTAACTTCAGGCGTGTGGCTGCCCCAGCATACCTGCTTAGCTTAAGTTCATAATTGGATGAGTCCATAGTGGGTTAAACTCTATTTTCGGCAATTCTCTGGTCCTCTAGGCTCTGATGACAGCATGGCAGCATTCCAACTCCCGCATTTCTAGGCCCTATCCGAATCTGGTCGTCTCCTATTCTCTTCCTCTTTCTAGGCTCAGGCTTTCTCACCTCTCTCCAGCTGTGGACCCTTCCATTTATTTTATATCACATGGAACCAGTGGGCCAGACCCAGTGAAACCCACCAGAGAGAGTCCGGGAACACCCTTAAATCTTAGCTTCCCGACTGGAGTAGTGTAAACCGACAGCCGTAACTTCAACCTGCCTACAAGTAGGATAGACATAACTGAAATTCAGTGTGAAAATGAATACCGTATTTATCGGCGTATAACACGCACAGGCGTATAACATGCACATTCATTTTAAGAGGGAAGTTTCAGGAAAAAAACTTATAAATAAGGAACTTTGAAGCAAAATAAGGGTCAGTGTCCATCTGCAGCCTCACCATTGCCATCAATGCAGCCTGATCAATGCCCATCTGCAGCCTCACAAGTGCCATCAATGCAGCCTGATCAGTCCACATCAATGCAGCCTCACCATTGCCATCAATGAAACAGCCTCACCACTGCCATCAATGCAGCAGCCTCAGCTTTGCCATCAGTGCAGCCTGATCGATGCCCATCTGCAGCCTTGAGGGGACAGGGAGGGGGGGCGGATAAGCGCCAACAGATTACATACAGTGAGAATCTCCTATCATAGACAGAACAGTGGTCCAATGGCGGCCCAGGAGACGGGAGTTCCTATTACAGAGGCCGCCAAGTAAACAGGAGATTCTCACTGAATATAATCTGATGGCGATCGTCTCGCCCCCTCCCTGTCCCCTCGAAGCAGCTAACATTAAAGTATTGGCGTATAACACGCACGCGCTATTTGCACCCCATTTTCATGGTGAAAAAGTGAGTGTTATACGCCAATAAATACAGTATATGATATACTGTATAGTAAACTTTAAAGACTTTATGCTCAGTATTTACGTACAGTATATGTAGCCCTTCTTCATGTTAAATTTTCATCATTTTCAGATAAGGCTTGCGGTGGGAGTACCTGCACCGGCTACTAAAATGAGAAATGCAGAGAGCTGAAATATGAAATATGACTTATTTTTTCATCAAGAAAGTTATTATTTTAAAAGAACAAGTCCTTCTACTTTTCCATACGGTAATTTGTTTTACAGTAAAAAGAAATAGCAACAGTTATAAAACAAAAGTCACAGAACAAAACCAAATTGCTTACATAGCTCAGCAAAACTGAAATCGAACAAGCTGTTACAGTTATAACGTATGAAAACTGTCAATCAAGCCTTGGAATATAGCAATGTAACATTCAGTGAAAAACTTGGAAATATTCAGTATATATGACTATGAGAAATGTGTTCAATAAAAGATTGTCTGTATGACAATAAAGGAACTGTGGTCTGATTGCTCATTGTTTACCCTACATGCATAGCAGTGACGACAAATAATGGGTATTAATGAGTGCATTGCATCTATCTATGCTGGGGGTCGTGCATGACTGGAGCAGGGGTTGCAAGAGTAAAGTTGCCAAAGCCTAGGTTTACCTAAAACAAAAAATAAGCATAAGGGATATTCAGTCAGATGTGTCTCTTGTGCTGCTCTGTCCTCCTTTTGCCAAAATCTTCCTTGTCTGTTGCCCCTCCCACCCCTGCCGCTATAATCTTTTGGTGTGGTGGGGGTTAATAGAACTAACAGACTGTGACAGGCACTCATCAAGGGTGCCCAACCATGTCTGCCCTTTCTTCCCAGCTCCTCCATTCAAAGAAGCTATTACTAGGGCTTCCATGAATGAAAAAAGATCTATGTATGGAAGGCGCACAGATGATTGAAAGGTCCACTTCCTCCATTCATAGAACATGGTTCATTCATGGAAGCTGTAATACTGGCTTCTATGACTGGGGGAGCTGGGTGGAAAGGGCGGGCATAGTTAAGCACACTTGATGAGTGTCCATCACATTTCCTTAGTACTATTAAGGTGGTTGTAAACCCATAATAAATTGCAACTCATGCTAGCTCATTATGAAATACTTACCTTAGATCGAAGCTGGTGCAGCGATCCTCGTACACCGCTATGACAGGCGACATGTCCCTGGAATGTTACTTCTGGGTTCGTGGGATCCGGCAGCCACGATGACGTCACTCACAGCACATCAGCTGAATAAACGGCACGAACGAGCCATTTCTTCAGTGCGCATCTGCCGATGACGTCGGCACCTGCTGATACAGTGGATATCTCCTAAACCGTGAAGGTTTAGGAGATATCCACGGTACCTACAGAAGGCTTTAATTTAAGCTTACCTGTAGTGAAAAGTGGTTTGTAAGGGTTTACAAACACTTTAACCCCCCTGCAGCAGAAATATATAGAAACATGAGCAGGCAGGGCATCAGAAGAGAACAATCTAAGTGGAAGAAGGACACAGCAGTAGCAGGGACACATCTCACTGAAGGTAAGTAATGTTCCTTGTGCTGATTTTTTTTTATTTTTTTTATTGTTTTAGGTAAAATTTAGGATTTAAGCCAACCACACTATTGTTTCTTAACAATATTGCAGCTACATCTGTGGGTGTAAGCTAAAGTTTGAAAATGTAGGATGGAATTTGCCTTGTCTATCCAAAGGAAAGTTGTGAAAGGTTGGGGAAATAGCCAGTGTTGTGCTTTTGTTTTTCTGGCTATGTACAGAGTTCTAGTTACCATTAGTTCTCCTTGGGGATCATAAAAAGGAAGATGCAATATTCCAAGAATTCCCCTCATATAAACCAATTTCATTGCAGTTATTAGCACATCAAATAGGCATTTGCCTGAAGACTGTAGTTTAAATACAGGGAGGAATTTTAGTAATTAATTACTTTTTTCATTAATTTCAGAACTACAGTGTCAAGATTTTTGCTTTTTAAACTGTAACAATACTTAAACGTGCCTCCTCCTTCCTGGTAAAAAATGCCATTGGCAAAGCAGAGAGAGAAAGAAGATGAAAAGTAAAATATCTGAAACCAAAGCCAACAGCTTTTCCTTTAAAGTGCACCTGTGAAGTCAAATCTTCCAGCATAGCATAAAAGAGACTAGAGAATCAACCCTGCAGTTTGTCACAATTTTTCCAAGCATACAGTAAAGCTGATATTATAGATTTATGGGTCATACCTATGGGGCGCTGTAGGGGGCTCTTGCTGGGTTATTTCAACAGAGCCAAGCTGGTATGAAAGATTGTAATGAATGGCCTAGGGCATCGGCCCATTTACAGCAGGTGTGGACTCATATTGTCCAAACTCAAGCTACAACATTTAGGCCACATTCACGCTTGTACACACATTTACCTGCACAATTCACTGTGTACTAAAATAAGTGGTGTATGTGCTGAAGACTGTCTGACAGTTCATTTAAAATGGCCTCCTAAGGACAAATACATTGGTGTACTGTAGTGTATGCAATAAGATATGCATTCATTGGTGTGCTGGAAAAAGATCTTTTATTTTTGCTTGGCTTGTGGACACACATTGAGGGCTCATTGAATGAACAGACCCATTCAATGCACCATGCACGTACAAAAGTGTACACACAGCCCTTGGTGAACCCACTACTAAAAACAGAATTTATATACACTATTGTACAAAAAGTATTGGTACACCTGCCTTTACACGCACATGAACTTTAATGGCATCTCATTCTTATTCCGCAGGATTAAATTGAGTTGGCCCAACCTTTGCAGCTATAACAGCTTTAACTCTTCTGGGAAGACTGTCCACAAGGTTTAGGAGTGTGTCTATGGAAATGTTTGACCATTCTTCCAGAAGTGCATTTGTGAGGCCAGGCACTGATGTGGACGAGAAGGCCTGCCTCGCAGTCTCCACTCTAATTCATCCCAAAGGTGTTCTGTCGGGTTGAGGTCAGAACTCTGTGCAGGGCAGTCAAGTTCCTCCACCCCAAACTTGCTCATTCATGTCTTTATGGACCTTGCTTTTTGCACTGGTGCGCAGTCATGTTGAAACAGGAAGGGGCCATCCCCAAACTGTTCCCACAAAGTTGGGAGCATGAAATTGTCCAAAATGTCTTGGTATGCTGGCGCCTTAGGAGTTCCCTTCACTGGAACTAAGAGGCCAAGCCCAACCCCTGGTAAAACAAGCCCACATGATAATCCCCCCTCCACCAAATGATTTGGACCCGTGCACAAAGCAAGATGCATAAACACATGGAGGAGCGAGTTCAGGGTAGAGGAACTTGACTGACCTGCACAGAGTCCTGACCTCAACCCGATAGAACACTTTTGGGATGAATTAGAGCAGAGACTGTAAGCCAAGCCTTCTCGTCCAACATCAATGCCTGACCTCACAAATGCGCTTCTGGAAGAATGGTCAAACATTCCTACAGACACACTCCTAAACCTTGTGGACAGCCTTCCCAGAAAAGTTGAAGCTGTTATAGCTGCAAAGGGTGGGCCAACTCAATATTGAACCCTACTGACAAAGACTGGGATGCCATTAAAGTTCATGTGCGTGTAAAGGCAGGCATCCCAATACTTTTGGTAATATAGTATATGTATACATTCTGCAGTTTACCAGACAGAGTCAACTACCATTTTCTAATTGAGGGTAGTAATGGCAGTCCCAGTGTAGGCAGGGTCCACTTTGTGGCCCATTTAATTGTACTTGGGGATGAGTTCATTTCCTGTCTGGCAGGATCACATTTGGGTGGAGCTTAGTTTAGGAAGTTGAGTTGCTGGCTAACGGGAAGGAGAGAAGCCTTGGGAGAAGAAAGGGTTACCTAGAGGACAGAGATGTTATTCATTCTTCCCCCTGAACGCTGGACTCCCTTGTAGCTGGGCCCAAAGAGGTACACTATCACACCAAAAGGAACTGCTCTTACTTAAACGGAAGATGTAATGCTGTTGCATTATTAGAACCGTGAGGTTTGAGGAGATGCTGATTACTTTATTAGAACTGTGACACTTACAATAAAATTCTATTGGACCTTTCATCTCCTGGCTGCTTCATGTGTCTGAGGTGGATTCTCAGTAACCTTGCTGTTGAGAAGTGGGATAGCACACCATTAGGCAATGCTAGACAGTACATCCAATGAGGCACTCACTTGGTGAAAAAGGATCCCGGTGTACACAATGATGTCACAAACCTGGTCTAGCTAGGGGCCAGTGGTGGATAGGTAGGTAAAGTGCTATCCTGGAACCACAAGAAGTCTTGAGGCCTGAAGTGCCTGGTATCCCCTGCTAGAAGACAAGCTGTTGTGAAAAGAGACCAGGAGCAGGGTGAGTGAGCCCAACAATAAAGGCTGTTGTTGACACACCACACAGGGCAGACATGTAATTCTGCGAGGGCTCTGGTCGATACTCATGGCCAGTGAGTGGACCTAGGGGAATCCTGTGTATTAGGCAGGCCCCAGAGGAGGGAGTAGCGGGCACCAGAATAAAGTCTGGCCAGAAGTGGTCTTATGCAGCGCGCACACGAGCAGACTTTTCAACCGGACTGGTCCCACGGACCAAGTCTGGCGGACAATCCGATCGTGTGTGGGCTTCATCGGACCTTCAGCTGACTTTTCCAGTCGAAAATCTGACGGACTTTAGATTTGAAACATGCTTCAAATCTTTCCGACGGACTTGAGTCCGGTTGAAAAATCCGCTCATCTCTATGCTAGTCTGATGGACAAAAAACCCACGCTAGGGCAGCTATTGGCTACTGGCTATCAACTTCCTTATTTTAGTCCGGTCGTACGTCATCACATACGAATCCATCGGACTTTGGTGTGATCGTGTGTAGGCAAGTCTGTTCGTTCAAAAGTCTGTCAAAAGTCTGATGAAAGTCCGCCGGAATGGCCGTCGGACTTTTGTTGCCGGAAAGTCTGCTCGTGTGTACGCGGCCTTAGAAGAATTGTGACCAAATAGCCATACCTCCAATGTGGAAACAAGGTTAAGCAACGCAACTTTGCAAAACACATGACTGGAATGCAGAAAAATGCCAGAAGGTCCTCTGGATTGATGAGCTATAATTTGAAATATCTGCCTGTAGCAGTTTGTTTGCCGAAGGCCTGGGAACAATAATGAGTGCTTGCAGGCAACAGTGAAACATAGTGGATGTTCCTTGCAATTTTGGGGCTGCGTTTCTGCAAATGGAGTTGGAGATTTAGTAAGGAACAATGGTGTCCTCAATGCTAAGAAATACAGGCCGATACTTATCTATCATGTCATACCATCAGGGAAGTTCACAGTTTGTTCTGCAAGATGTTTGGTACAACCTACCTGCTGAGTTCCTTCAAAAACTGTGTGCAAGTGTAATTACAAGGGGCTTTCAAGTCAAACCTGGACTTTTGAGTTTGTATAATAAAATAACTAATTTCAAGGAGTGGAAAATGCATTTTTTTTACATACTCCCCTGCTACATTTATACACTTATCCCAGCATTTAACTAATGCCTGAAAAGCTTCAGCATAGAAAGATTTGACAGCATGCCTGAACCATCCTAGGACAGCCTGCTTCACTTCACCATCAGAAAGATTCAGAAAGATTCATCTCTTGTGTAATTTCACAACAGGTTATGCATTGATTATCCAGGATCAGGCGTTCCACACCCTGAATGTTCACAGGAATGACTGCTGTGGACCACCACTACTGGGATCGTCACTGATGGATGTACGGCCATCTTTGAATCATTTACACCATTCAAATGTCTTACTGCGGCTGAGCATCTCATCACCGTATTGTGCTTGAAGTCTTCTGTAGATATCTGTGGGTTTTATGACTTCATTCACAAGAAACTTCATCACCGCACGCTGTTCCATGCATGCACTAACACTGTTGTCTTCCATCTTGATTAATGGTCTCTGGACTGGCCTACAACATGTGCGCTGCATATCAGTAATAGGACACACTTGCCACTTATTACTACGTGTAGTACCGCCACACTAGCATCCCTTTCTATAACTGTAAAATTAAAAGTCCTGGTTTGACTTGAACGTCCCTCATAGAATTGATTTTGTTGAATTGATGCTGTTTTGAAGGCAAAGGGTGGTCACACCAAATATTTATTTGACTTGGATATCTCTTCTGTTCATTTACTTTCCATTTTATCAATTGATAAAAATAAACTATTAAGACTTCTATCTCTGAAAGCATTGTTAATTTACAGCATTTTTTCACACCTGCCTAAAACTTTTGCACAGTACTATATATATTCTTTACCTGTACTGAACACCCCCAGAGAAAACCAAATAAAAAGCATCTTCCACCTCTCCCAGGCAAAAACCAGTGATTGCCCCTACAGATCTGAAAAGATGCAAGGACACCAGAAATGAGATGTATACAGTTGATAACCTCCATAAAAATGATCAATATAACACTGTGCACTGCTTGGGCAGACAATGGTAGTACAGTTCACTGGAGCAAGAACATTCACAATCCCCGATGTGTCAGGCTCTGCTGCTCTCATACAGGAAATATAAGAGAACAGGCACAAACAAGGCTGTGATGTAACATTCTGAGGGTTTCTACCCTGAAATCTGTCATAAAAGAAAGAAATTGCCACAACATGACAGCCTTCTATACAACTGTAATCATTATCAATATGATCTCCTTCATCTGCTTTCCCTGAACTTTGTGTATCGGTGAACACAGATTTACATGGTCTTATGAAATTTTTTAAGCCTAGGTATACAACCATGTAAATCTTGCCAATCCAGCCCTGCAGGCTTGCAACTCTCTCCTTTCCTAACCCAATAAAACAACTCAACTGCTTTAAAGACAAGGTGTAGAGGGCACATGGGACTTACTCAAGCCCCATCTTCATCAGACTTTGCTTGATCTGCACAGATGTTCCACTCTTCTGCCTACACCTGAGATTCCCCCCATCTTTACCTGTACCTTCAAATATGAATTGAAGAATTTATTTTGATGCAGCTGTTTTATAACCCCCGATGTTTTAGAGCTGTTTTATAGCTCCAGGTAAGGTTAAGAAAGGCTGGAAGCTTGGGCAAAATGTTTGCACGTGTAGGGTCTTGTAGGATAGGCATGGAGAAGAAAGGGTTGCCCGTTAAGAAGTTTTGTGAGAGGATGACACCCAATTAGTGGAGGGAAGTTTGGGGTCTGGGTAGAACCTCGGAGGCAGTCAGCAGGAAGGGAAGTTGTAGTTCAGTCAGAGAACGGAAAACATTTGACAAGTTTCGTGCTCTCCCTAATCTTCTCTTCAATTTTTTCAACCGTTTAAAAGCATAATAATTATTACTTTATGTTAAATGCAAGTCATGGCAGCAGCGTGGGGTTATAGAGTTTTTAAAGATGGTCCTTTTGGTTGGTTAGGCTAATAAGTTATTTGGGGGCCTAGCTTAGGTACTGTCTCTCTTCTTAAGTGGGTTTATTTGTGTGACCTGGGGTATCACATGCTATAGACAGCCAGTGTTACTTTTGACAGCAAATTTTGATCTAGTTTTAGTCTTATGCCCCGTACACACGGTCGGACTTTGTTCGGACATTCCGACAACAAAATCCTAGGATTTTTTCCGACGGATGTTGGCTCATACACACGGTCATACAAAGTTGTCGGAAAATCCGATCGTTCTAAACGCGGTGACGTAAAAGACGTACGTCGGGACTATAAACGGGGCAGTGGCCAATAGCTTTCATCTCTTTATTTATTCTGAGCATGCGTGGCACTTTGTCCGTCGGATTTGTGTACACACGATCGGAATTTCCGACAACGGATTTTGTTGTTGGAAAATTTTATATCCTGCTCTCAAACTTTGTGTGTCGGAAAATCCGATGGAAAATGTGTGATGGAGCCTACACACGGTCGGAATTTCCGACAACAAGGTCCTATCATTTTCCGTCGGAAAATCCGACCGTGTGTACGGGGCATAAGTCTTTTAACTAAAATGCCATTTTAGTTTTAGTCCCATTTTAGTCATCTGCAATTTAGTTTTAGTCCTATTTAGTGGACTAAATCTGCAGTACATTTTAGTCGACTAAAAAAATTTTAGTCTACTAAAATTGAATGAGTTTAGTTATAATTGTAATGCCTGATTTAAGCATTTCTCTAGAATTTCCAAACTTACAGTATCTCACAAAAGTGAGTACACCCCTCACATTTTTGTAAATATTTTATTATATCTTTTCATGTGACAACATTGAAGAAATGGCACTTTGCTACAATGTAAAGTAGTCAGTGTAGAGCTTGTATAACAGTGTAAATTTATTGTCCCCTCAAAATAACTCAACACACAGCCATTAATGTCTAAATCACTGGCAACAAAAGTGAGTACACCCCTAAGTGAAAATGTACAAATTGGGCCCAAAGTGTCAATATTTTGTGTGGCCACCATTATTTTCCAGCACTGCCTTAACCCTCCTGGGCATGGAGTTTACCAGAGCTTCACAGGTTGCCACTGGAGTCCTCTTCCACTCCTCCATGACGACATTATGGAGCTGGTGGATGTTAGAGACCTTGCGCTCCTCTACCTTTACTTTGAGGATGCCCCACAGATGCTCAATAGGGTTTATGTCTGGAGACTAGGGATGAGCTTCGAGTTCGAGTCGAACTCATGTTCTACTCGAACATTGGCTGTTCGCAAGTTCGCCGAACAGCGAACAATTTGGGGTGTTCGCGGCAAATTCGAATGCCGCGGAACACCCTTTAAAAGTCTATGGGAGAAATCAAAAGTGCTAATTTTAAAGGCTTATATGCAAGTTATTGTCATAAAAAGTGTTTGGGGACCCGGGTCCTGCCCCAGGGGACATGTATCAATGCAAAAAAAAGTTTTAAAAACGGACGTTTTTTCAGGAACAGTGATTTTATTAATGCTTAAAGTCAAACAATAAAAGTGTAATATCCCTTTAAATTTCGTAGCTGGGGGGTGTCTATAGTATGCCTGTAAAGGGGCGCATGTTTCCTGTGTTTAGAACAGTCTGACAGCAAAATGACATTTGGAAGGAAAAAACTCATTTAAAACTACCCGCGGCTATTGCATTGCCGACAATACACATAGAAGTTCATTGATAAAAACGGCATGGGAATTCCCCACAGGGCAACCCCGAACCAAAATAAAAAAAAAAAAATGATGTGGGGGTCCCCCTAAATTCCATACAAGGCCCTTCAGGTCTGGTATGGATATTAAGGGGAACCCCAGCCAAAATTTAAAAAAAAAATTGACGTGGGGTTCCCCCTAAATTCCATACCAGACCCTTCAGGTCTGGTATGGATTTTAAGGGGAACCCCGCGCCAAAAAAAAAAAAAAAACGGCGTGGGGTCCCCCTAAAAATCCATACCAGACCCTTATCCGAGCACGCAACCTGGCAGGCTGCAGGAAAAGAGGGGGGGACGAGAGTGCGGCCCCCCCCCTCCTGAACCGTACCAGGCCACATGCCCTCAACATTGGGAGGGTGCTTTGGGGTAGCCCCCCAAAACACCTTGTCCCCATGTTGATGAAGACAAGGGCCTCATCCCCACAACCCTGGCCGGTGGTTGTGGGGGTCTGCGGGCGGGGGGCTTATCGGAATCTGGAAGCCCCCTTTAACAAGGGGACCCCCAGATCCCGGCCCCCCCCTGTGTGAAATGGTAAGGGGGTACTTACCCCTACCATTTCACTAAAAAACTGTCAAAAATGTTAAAAATGACAAGAGACAGTTTTTGACAATTCCTTTATTTAAATGCTTCTTCTTTCTCCTTCATCTTCTTCTGGTTCTTCTGGCTCTTTTGGTTCTTCCTCCGGCGTTCTCGTCCAGCATCTCCTCCGCAGCGTCTTCTATCTTCTTCTCCTCGGGCCGCTCCGCACCCATGGCATGGGGGGGGAGGCTCCCGCTCTTCTCTTCATCTTCTTCTCTTCTTTATCTTCTTCTTCATCTTCTTCTTCTTCTTCTTCTCTTCTTCCTTCTTCTCTTCTTCATTTCTTCTCCGGGCCGCTCCGCAGCCATGCTGGCATGGTGGGAGGCTCCCGCTGTGTGACGGCGTCTCTTCGTCTGACGGTTCTTAAATAACGGGGGGCGGGGCCACCCGGTGACCCCGCCCCCCTCTGACGCACGGTGACTTGACGGGACTTCCCTGTGACGTCACGGGGAATGCCACAGGGAAGTCCCGTCATGTCCCGTGCGTCAGAGGGGGGGCGGGGTCACCAGGTGGCCCCGCCCCCCGTTATTTAAGAACCGTCAGACGAAGAGACGCCGTCACACAGCGGGAGCCTCCCACCATGCCAGCATGGCTGCGGAGCGGCCCGGAGAAGAAATGAAGAAGAGAAGAAGGAAGAAGAGAAGAAGAAGAAGAAGATGAAGAAGAAGATGAAGAGAAGAGCGGGAGCCTCCCCTCATGCCATGGGTGCGGAGCGGCCCGAGGAGAAGAAGATAGAAGATGCCGCGGAGGAGATGCTGGACGAGAACGCCGGAGGAAGAACCAGAAGAGCCAGAAGAACCAGAAGAAGAAGAAGATGAAGGAAGAAAGAAGAAGCATTTAAATAAAGGAATTGTCAAAAACTGTCTCTTGTAATTTTTAACATTTTTGACAGTTTTTTAGTGAAATGGTAGGGGTAAGTACCCCCTTACCATTTCACACAGGGGGGGGCGGGATCTGGGGGTCCCCTTGTTAAAGGGGGCTTCCAGATTCCGATAAGCCCCCCGCCCGCAGACCCCCACAACCACCGGCCAGGGTTGTGGGGATGAGGCCCTTGTCTTCATCAACATGGGGACAAGGTGTTTTGGGGGGCTACCCCAAAGCACCCTCCCAATGTTGAGGGCATGTGGCCTGGTACGGTTCAGGAGGGGGGGGGCCGCACTCTTGTCCCCCCCTCTTTTCCTGCGGCCTGCCAGGTTGCGTGCTCGGATAAGGGTCTGGTATGGATTTTTAGGGGGACCCCACGCCGTTTTTTTTTTTTTTTTGGCGCGGGGTTCCCCTTAAAATCCATACCAGACCTGAAGGGTCTGGTATGGAATTTAGGGGGAACCCCACGTCAATTTTTTTTAAAAATTTTGGCTGGGGTTCCCCTTAATATCCATACCAGACCTGAAGGGCCTTGTATGGAATTTAGGGGGACTCCCAAATCATTTTTTTTTTTAATTTTGGTTCGGGGTTGCCCTGTGGGGAATTCCCATGCCGTTTTTATCAATGAACTTCTATGTGTATTGTCGGCAATGCAATAGCCGCGGTAGTTTTAAATGTGTTTTTTCCTTCAAAATGTCATTTTGCTGTCAGACTGTTCTAAACACGGGAAACATGCGCCCCTTTACAGGCATACTATAGACACCCCCCAGGTATGAAATTTAAAGGGATATTACACTTTTATTGTTTGACTTTAAGCATTATTAAAATCACTGCTCCTGAAAAAACGGCCGTTTTTAAAACTTTTTTTTGCATTGATTCATGTCCCCTGGGGCAGGACCCAGGTCCCCAAACACTTTTATTGACAATAACTTGCATATTAGCCTTTAAAATTAGCACTTTTGATTATTCATGTTCGTGTCCCATAGACTTTAACGGTGTTCGCGTGTTCGAACGAATTTTTTTCCTGTTCGCATGTTCTGGTGCGAACCGAACAGGGGGGTGTTCGGCTCATCCCTACTGGAGACATGCTTGGTCAGTCAATCACCTTTACCCTCAGCTTCTTTAGCAAGGCAGTGGTCATCTCAGAGGTGTGTTTGGGGTCATTATCATGTTGGAATACTGCCCTGCGGCCCAGTCTCCGAAGGGAAGGGATCATGCTCTGCTTCAGTATGTCACAGTACATGTTGGCATTCATGGTTCCCTCAATAAACTGTAGCTCCCCAGTGCCAGCAGCACTCATTCAGCCCCAGACCATGACACTCCCACCACCATGTTTGACTGTAGGCAACACACACTTGTCTTTGTACTCCTTGCCTAGTTGCTGTCACACACGCTTGACACCATCTAAACCAAATAAGTTTATCTTGGTCTCATCAGACCACAGGACATGGTTCCAGTAATCCATGTCCTTAGTCTGCTTGTCTTCTGCAAAATGTTGCCTGGCTTTCTTGTGCATTGTGAAAAGGCTTCCTTCTGATACAGTGTGCGGTGTATGGTCTGAGCTCTGACAGGCTGACCCCCCACCCCTTCAACCTCTGCAGCAATGCTGGCAGCACTCATATGCCTATTCCCCAAAGACAACCTCTGGATATGACGCTGAGCACGTGCACTCAAGTTCTTTGGTCGACCATGGAGAGGCCTGTTCTGAGTGGAACCTGTCCTGTTGAACCGCTGTATGGTCTTGGCCACAGTGTTACAGCTCAGTTTCAGGGTCTTGTCAATCTTCTTATAGCCTAGGCCATATTTATGTAGAGCAACAATTCTTTTTTTTCAGATCCTCAGAGAGTTATTTGCCATGAGGTGCCATGTTGAACTTCCAGTCACCCAGTATGAGAGAGTGATAACACCAAATTTAACACACCTGTTCCCTATTCACACCTGAGGCCTTGTAACACTAATGAATCACATGACACCGGGGAGGAAAAATGGCTAATAGGGCCCAATTTAGACATTTTCACTTAGGGGTGTACTCACTTTTGTTGCCAGCGGTTTAGACATTATTGGCTGTGTGTTGAGTTATTTTGAGGGGGTGTTTTTTATAGGTTTCTGAAAGCACACCAAAGATGCAGCATGCAGGATTTTTTGTGCGCTTTCAGAAAATGTGGCAAAAATGTACAACCTAATAGTAGTGCAAAACTGTGAGTAGACCACTACTGGGCCAAACCACAGCATACCAGTATGAATCCAAAGGGTTGTTCACACTTGCAGCAGGCACTGTCACTCCACTGAAAAGTGATCCATGCTCGGGCCACTTTTCAGAGGCATTTGACAGGCAGTGAGGATGTGATATCACATTTGCTCACTGCCTGTTTTAACCCCCTAAATTCCAATCCCTCATGGTAATGGCATGGTGAGCCCACCTAAATGCACATAGAACCAACTGCAACTATAGCCTGAGGAAAGAAAGCTCTAAGCTTGCAATTAAAGAAAGGTTCTGCTGGGGGACAACATAAGAAAGAGGAGGAGGGAGAGAAATGGCAGAAAGGTATTGAAGGAGAAGTTGGAGAGCATGGTCACAGTGCTGAACTCACTCACTCAGTCCCCGGCTTCATGTTTCTGCTGCTTGATTGCAACTTTCCCACCCACACATCCTCTTCACATATACAGCACACAGACGGGCTGAGCAGATACAAGGGTAATGTGCTGTTCAGATGCTCGTAGCCCACGCTTAGTGAGAACGTAAAGCAGACACTCATGTGGAGTGAGAGAAACCGAAAGTTCACAAGGGTAATTGTCCCTCCTTGCCATTTTAGTTTTGTTTTTGTTCGTTAACAAAAACGGAATTGCTTGTCGTCATAGTTTTAGTCAGTGGATGAAAATGTGCTGTACTTTTCCTTTTTTTCAATCACTGCAAAAATGCCGCTGATGAAAACTTTGATAAAAATATTTTTGTTGACGATATTAACACTGTAGACAGCATCTGCATTAAATTAAAAGTGACTTGCCCCTAAGTGGTGTGTTGTGGCTGGGGGGCCTTATATATATATATGGTTTCGCAGATATGAATATGTTGGTTCTCACTATGTGCTTTCAAAACCACAAAGATATGGGGGAATTATAAAGAATTGTTTATCTTTTTTTTTTTTTACTCATTTGTATGTTACTAATAAAAAAACTAGCCTTTTGTGTGCAAAACAGTTTCAGCACCATGGAGAGCTGCTGACAGATAATACACATGTGCATTTTAAGTGGAACTTCACTCTTTCAGTAAACATTGAATATGGTAAATCCTTATGCTGCTAGCGTTAATAAAACAATAGGAATGTACAGGGGGACTTTCTTCATGTGGTTTGGGCTTGCGCCAAAATCAAGGCTTTCTGGTCAGATGTTACTGAGTTTATTGCCTCTAATTTTGAGCTCTCCAATGTTTGTAACTCCAAATGGTGTCTACTGGGAGTATTTGAAGATGTAGATCTTCTGGCTAGAACCATATGTTTGCTTAGACTACTGCTTTTTTATGCTAGGAAAACTATTGCTCTGCCTTGGATAAAGGTTGATGGTCTCCACCTGGGCCTATGGAAAAAAAGGATTAATCAGGAACCTGCCGCTTTACGAGCTGACATATAAGGCACAAGGTTGCTCTAAGAAATTCTTCAAAGCATGGGGACCATGGATAGACTCTCAGAATACCAGTGATTTGTTTCTTCATTTAGTGGCCGACCCTCTCCCTTAGTATGTTCTTACCTTGAATTTATATATTCTGATGACGATAGAGTGTTGTGTATCTGAACCTATTCTGACCATTGAGACGTAACTAGAACCTTCAGGGCCCAGGTGCAAGAAATCATAATGGGCCCCCCTGACCCGCCACCGGGGCCCCCCCACCATGGCTAAACACCAGGGCCTGATCGCAACCTTTGTGACCCTGGTAGTTCCACCACTGGTGTCAGTTTTTTTTTTTTTGTTATTTTATTTATTAGTTTTGACCATTTTATTTTATTTATTTTTACAATTGTATTTTTTATTATTTAAAAAAAAAAATTAGGAGCACTGTTAGGGGGCTTTGGTGAGATATTAGGAGTCTAAACAGACCTCTGATGTTTCACCTTTAAGACAGAGAAAGGAGACTGAGGATACAGTCCTCAATCTCCATCTCTGCTGTACAGAATGAATGGACAGGAATAGCTCTGTGCAGAGGCTTCCTGTTCATTTAAAGCATAGTAAACACAGTTTATTATGCCTTAGTTGAACAGAGTCAGTGATAGATATGATTCACTCTAATCATTAAGACAAGGAAAGGGCCCTCTTCCACTCTCCATCCTGACACATCCCCGTCAAGAGACAGGAGGGGGAAGCCGGCAGCACTGCAGGGGATGAAGGAGCAAGGGAGTACACAGGGGCCTGGGGACAGCAGGAGGTAAATAGGAGAGGCGGTGCGGTGGCATATAGAGTAACTGATCACCTCAATTTTCCTCTTGCAGCCACTGAACAGCTGCAGGAGAAAAATGGAGGGGATGGGTTGCTTTATATGCTACCCCTACTGCCCCTCCTCTATATGCTGCAATTGTGACCCCTGTACATACCCTCCTGTCCTTTACATCCTGGAACAAATTCTCTCCACTCCCCTATTCCTCTTTAGCACAAATTATCTTACCCCCCCATCCCCCTTCCTAGTGCAACACCCCTCCAGCGTGGCACAAATCCTCCCTTCCCTCCTAATGTTTCAGAGTGGGCACCCAGGGCACTTTCCCCACATTCTCCACGCTATAATAAAAACAAATTTTTTCCTCAGTTTAGGCCAATATGTATTCTTCTACATATCTTTGGTAAAAAAAATTGCAATAAGTGTATATTGATTGGTTTACGCAAAAGTTATAGCGCCTAAAAAATAGGGGATAGATTTATGGCCTTTTAACTATTATTATTTTTTTTTTACTAATAATGGCAGTGATCAGCAATTTTTATCGGGACTTCTACATTGCGGCAGACAGATCGGACACTTTTGACACTTTTTTGGAACCAGTGGATTTATACAGCGATCAGTGCTATAAAAAATGCACTGATTACTGTATAAATGACACAGGCAGGGAAGAGGTTAACACTAGTGGTGATCAAGGGGTTAAATGTGTTCCCTGGGAGGTGTTTCTAACTGTGGGGGGAGGGGACTGACTGGAAGAGGAGAGAGATCGCTGTTCCTGATCACTAGGAACAGCAGATCTCTCTCTACTCCCCTGTCAGAACGGGGATCTGTTTGTCTACATTGACAGATCCCTGTTCTGGCTCTCTGAGGAGTGATCGCAGGTAGCCGGCAGACATCACGACCACCGTGCGCGCCCACTGTATCTATTACACGAACCGACGTACATCAGTGCCTGACCTCACAAATGCACTTCTGGAAGAATGGTCAAACATTCCCATAGACCAGTGTTTCTCAACGCCAGTCCTCAAGGCGCCCCAACATTTCATGTTTTCAAGGTTTCCCTCAGGTGAAACTGTGGTAATTATTAAGGCAGTAAAACTGATCAAATCACCTGTGCAAAATAATGGGAGGCCTGAAAACATGACCTGTTGTAGCGCCTTGAGGACTGGAGTTGAGAAACATTCCCATAGACACACTCCTAAACCTTGTGGACAACCTTCTCAGAAGAGTTGAAGCTTTTATAGCTGCAAAGGGTGGGCCAACTCGATATTGATCCTTCTGGACTAAGACTGGGATGCCAATAAGTTATTTCCAAGCTACTGTATAAGTCACATTCTGTGGCTGTTCACCAGTAGCTGCATTCACCTTGTGCTCATTCATCCCAGTATAAATAGGATGAATGTAATTGTGGAAGACCCTACTTGGGTAAACGCTAATAAAAGATTGACTGGGCTAATTTTCAAATGAACCTTCCTAAATAGACCCCTATATATTTTTGGGTCCCCAGTACTTTTGTGATCACTCTTCCTGCTCAGTTTTATAAAGGCAGATGTGCTTAAAAAAAAAAGAAAAAAAAACCCCTAATAACCCATAATGCAACAGCAGCTTTCCCTGCTCAGTACTGTTTAATCGTTGTTGTCAGTCAGCCCAAGATAGTAAAGGGGGTGGGAAATTCACAGACTCAAAAGTGTTGAAGGTCAGGAACGGGACTGCTTATTGCTATTTTTCACATTCAAATGCTTAAGTGTAGCAAAGTTAATAGGTTTTTTTTAGTAATTACAGCTTCTCCTCATTTATGTACATTTTTAATAGACCAGAGTTCTTCCTTGATATGTGTTGATTATAGGGTTGCAACCTGGGACTTGTAGCCAAAGTCATTAATAGGAAAAAGATCATAAGGCCGGAATTTTTTCTTGACTATTTCACCTGTGAGATGTCTCAACGCTCTTAACACAAGTTATATTTTTAGAGGCATGACATCACTACTCACCATCTACAGAGAAATAGATGAGCTATATACTGTTTCCATAATGTGATATAATATCACATAGCACCGGATACAATTAATATTTGTTTGTCTTTATTGTATTAATTGTCGAATAAAACATTTAAAGTAGAACTAAAGGCAAACATTTTTCATTTTGGATAGAGAGTAGACATGTGCAGAACAAAATTATTTGTTTTGTTTTGATTCAATATATACATAAATTCGTTTAATTCATTTTCAGAATTTGTTTATTCTAATTCAAATCAATTCAATCTTTTCGAATTCCATTTGATTGCATTTGAATCAAATTCCATTAACCACTTAAGGACCAGAAGGATTTACCCCCTTAATGACCAGGCCATTTTTTGTGATACGGCAATGCGCTGCTTTAACTGACAATTACGCGGTCGTGCAACGTTGTACCCAAGCAAAATTTATGTCCTTTTTTTCTCACAAATAGAGCTTTCTTTTTGTGGTATTTGATCACCTCTGCAGTTTTTATTTTTTGCGCTATAAAAAATAAAATTGCGACAATTTTGAAAAAAATGCTACTTTTTTTACTTTTTTGCTATAATAAAAACACATTTTTTCCTCAGTTTATGGCAGTGATCAGCAATTTTTATCGGGACTGCGACATTGCGGCAGACAGATCGGACACTTTTGACACTTTTTTGGGACCAGTGGATTTATACAGCGATCAGTGCTATAAAAAATGCACTAATTACTGTATAAATGACACAGGCAGGGAAGAGGTTAACACTAGTGGTGATCAAGGGGTAAATGTGTTCCCTGGGAGGTGTTTCTAACTGTGGGGGGAAGGGACTGACTGGAAGAGGAGAGAGATCGCTGTTCCTGATCACTAGGAACAGCAGATCTCTCTCTACTCCCCTGACAGAACGGGGATCTGTTTGTCTACATTGACAGATCCCTGTTCTGGATCTCTGAGGAGTGATCGCAGGTGGCCGGCAGACATCATGACCACCGTGTGCGCCCACTGTATCTATTACACGAACCGACGTACATCTACGGTCAATTTGCGTAATAGAGCCAACCTGGCCCAGTATAATGGCAGCGGCTGTTCGGCAAATGGTTAAAAATCAAATTAATTCTATTCGAAATTCAAATTTTGGAAGATGGTTATATTGTTTTTATTCCATTCTATTGTCTTCTCTATTCTATTATTTTACTTTTATTCTATTCTTTTCTTTTCTATTATATTCTATTCTTTTCTATTCTATTCAAATTCAAATTTATTCTATTTGAAATTTGGGTTACAGAAAACGGTTATATTGTTATATTCTTTCAACCCTATTATTTTCTATTCTTTATTCTATTCGATTCTAGTCTATTATTTTATTTTCTATTCTATATTATTTTATTCTATTATATTTTGTATTCTATTCTATTCCTTTATTTTCTATTCTATTTTGTTCTGTTTTACTGTATTATATTATATTCTTTTCTTTTCTATTATATTCTATTCTTTTCTATTGTATTCCTTTAATTTATATTCTATTTTATTCTCTTCAAAAATTTGAATTTAATTCGAAAACTATTCAAAATCTGATTTGAAAACTATTCTAATTCGATTTGAAAACTATTCAAATTAAAATTTCGTCTGAAATTTTGATTCCTCATTTCAGATTATTTCAAATTCTTTACTGTTGTAATTCAATTTCAATTCAGAATGAAACGAGCCGCACATGTTAATAGCGAGGTTTTTGTGCCATCCGTGAGCCATTGGGGAGATTTGCCTTCACTTTCTGCCCCAAAGCCAAAACAGGAAGTCCCTGCAAATTAAAGGAATCCCTTGGGGACCCCCCAGGTCACCAGTACTAGTGTCCCCATTGGAAGATTTCCGCTCTATTACTGTTCTGGAGACAACCCAAAAATTGAGGGTTTTTTTTTTTACTTTCACTTTCAATGATAACGGTAAACAGGACAAACAGAGAGGGTAAATATCCCTAATGGAGGCAGAGGCAATAAGAACTGATAGAGGTTCTAGTCCCTCTCCCGTCTATCCAATACTTAAAAAAGTTTTTCTTTAATTATACTTTAAGATGTTGGTCTCATTGACTTCAGTATGCTAGTAGCAACCAAATCTGCATTTTTACTTATGGTGTATGTACTATTTCATACTTTCTTCTCAAGTATCAAGTAAGATAATAATTGAGCAAAATTTGTACACATTTATATTATACTTTCTAATACAGTACATTAAACTGAAGCTGTTACCATCGGTACAGGGACTATGAAACAGCAGTGGTTCTTTGAATTATACAACAAACACACACACTGCATTAAGTTTTATCACATTCTTCATTTAATTAACATAACTGAAGATTCAAAACAAGAACACGTTGGGGATTATGGGTGAAAAAAGGACAACTTTCATCCAGCTTAACTAGAGACCAATTAGAAAATGTACACGGCAGTGCAGCACCACATGTGTTCTTATTTCCTGTATGTAGACAAAGCCAACATTTTATATATTTTAAAAGTCTTTACAGAAACATTCACATCAGACCCAGCCCCTGAGGTGCTTACGATCTAATGACCCTGCCACAATTTCATACAGCCATATCCAGGCTAATTTATTCAAAAGTCAATTAACCTTCTAGCATTGTTTTAATTATGGAAGTAACTAGGGCAAACACAGGAAGATCATCAAAAACTCTACAAAAATATGTTTCTTGGCTGTGTCCTGCTCAGTGTGCAGCCTGACTCCAGCACAGCAGCATCTGTGAGAATACATGATGATACACACTGGTAGTGCTCACAGACCCACAAAGAATCAGCAAACGGGGGCTGCAGGGGCTGCAGGGGCTTCACAGACCTGGGGGAAGAAGAGTGGACCAGGAAGCTGAGGGAGAAAGGCTGCATGGGGATCAAGGAGTTGGGGAAGAAAGGATGCAGGGGGACCCAGGAGCTGGGGGAGGAAAGTTGCATGGAAGTCAGGGAGCTGGGGGGGGGGGGGGCTGTGTAAGGGCCAGGTCTCTGGGAGAGGGAGGCTTTAGGGTGGCCATGGAGCTGGGTAAGAAAGGCTGCAGGAGATCCAGTGAGCTGGGGGAGGAACGCTTGGAGGGGTTCAGGGAGCTGGGGAATGGAAGCTTCAGGGGAGCAATGGATTTATGGGAGGAATGTGGCACAGGGAGCTGGGGAGAAAGTCTTTAGGGGAGAGCTGGGGAAGGGAGGCTGCAGATTGGCCAGAGAGCTACAACACATGCTGCCCATCTACTTTATTCTCCTACCTCACAACACAATCCCACACACCATGCCCCCCAGGTCACTGAATATCACTCCAACCCACCTTACCCACCAGGTGACAGCATATATATCTCCCACCCATTTTGCCCTATAGCTCCCAGCGTATCCCAAATTGCCAACCCTCAGTTTACAGAGCATTCCTCCCACACACCTTGCATTTGCCTCACAAAGCATCCCTTCCATCTACCCACCCCCTAATTTTAGCCCCTCCGCCCACCTCGCAATCCATCCTTCTTAACTATTCTACCTCATTTTCCTCCTCATAACACATCCCACCCCCCCACACCTAGGTCCCCTTCTCCAAAATTGTAAAAAAAAAAGTTTGATTAATATGCGGCACTTAATTCGTCTTCTAGATACAAATGTGACCCTTGGACTCTTTTGAGCTGGACAACACTGAATAATCTATTGCCATGAAATGAATCTCCTGGCTGCTATAGTTTGTTTTAAATTTTCACCCCTGTCTGCCGATTATGCAATAGAATAAATTTGCAGGCTTTACAACAATATTTAAATAATATGTACCCAACTCTGTCACTCACAGTGGCACAGTGGTTGGCACAACTGCCTTCCAGTTGTAGGGTTCTCTGTTCAGATCCTGACCAGGACACAATCTGCATGGAGTTTGCACATTCTATCTGTGCTTGTGTAGGTTTCCTCCCACATTCCAAAGATATTCTGGTAGGGTAATTAGCTCCTGTCTAAACTGGGCATAGTATGTGTATGTATACACTGTATGTGAGTTAGAGATCTTAGATTGAAAGCACTTTGACAGCAGGAACTGCAGTGAATGTACAATTTGAAAAATGTGCTGTGTAAACATAAGGCACTATATAAATATCTGTAATAAAAATTAAACAAGTATTGAGTTTGTGTGCACTGATAGTTAATTTGAATGTATTTTTTCCTGAAATTATAGATCTGATAAACAGTATCACAATAACCATGTGACAAAATTGCAAATGCCACTATTTCATTCTACCTGGTCTCTGCTTTCAGAAAGTGTATAATGTTTTGGAAATGTGATGCCTGTTGCTTACATGATGTTTTTACTACCACAGCCTTACCATGGTCCAGGGCCCATAATGATAAGTTGCACACACATACACATTGTTTCAGCCATAAGGCATAATAAACATCTACATCACATACCACTGCTGTCCATTACTTTCTATAGCAGCCATTCTCAACCTTTTTAATACAAAGGATGAAAGGAACCCTTAAAGTTACTTTCCGGTCTCAGGGAACCCCTGCTAAAAATTACTATATCTACATCTCATGATAAATTAGTGTGATGGACACTGGAAGGAATGCTCCTTATGCCGCGTACACACGACCGGACTTTACAGCATACTTGGTCCGGCGGACTGGAATCCGTCGGACAATTCGATCGTGTGTGGGCTCCAGCTGACTTTTTTTCCCCAAAAGTTCGACGGACCTAGAAATTAAACATGTTTCAAATCTTTCCGATGGACTCGAGTCCGGTCGAAAAGTCTGCTCGTCTGTATGCTAGTCCGACGGACAAAAACCGACGCTAGGGCAGCTATTGGCTACTGGCTATGAACTTTTAGTCCGTTTTAGTCCGGTCGTACGTCATCACGTACGAATCCGTCGGACTTTGGTTGATCGTGTGTACGCGGCATTACACTTGTAGTCATTGGGAAGAATTACCCCCTTACAGATAGCTAAAAAGATCAATGGGAGCTTATGTGAAAGGCAGAAATTGCTCCTTGCTCAATGAACCCCTAGCAACCTCTGGAGGAACCCTTGTTGAGAAACCCTATAGTGAAACCAGTACATGCACGAGTTTTAGTCTTTTAAAGAAATAGTTACCCTATAAGTGATACTAATATTAGGTGTGCAGTAAAATCAATGTACGGTAAGCAATTTTATTATAGAACAGGAGCTTGTACAATTGTGCTAGATGGATGGTAAGGTTGGAACCCAGCCTTGAGTATTATCAGTGAAATGAGGTACACATCAGTGTAGACTTACTACAACCCAGTTTTTCTAAAACTTACACTACCCTATAGTTTCAGTATATTTTATTTTTTTTGGCACCTTCATAACATGCTAAAAAAATGTTTTCTTTTTTGGATATTATATATGTATATGTAGCATTAAAATGTACTGTACATCAGAGGATCTGAGTGGACGTTTTATCTACTCGGAGCGTTTCATGACTCCTCTCAATAGCAACCTCTTTCCCTTTCTTTTGCTGTAGGATTAACCTGCAAAGGCAGCCAGGCAATGCAAAATTTTTACCAAAAATCCAGATAGTATATGTTTTGTTTTTTTGAGTTGCTTATTCATGCCATACTTTCTCATCTGTATACCTGATTATGGCTCAGTCTGTGATTAGCCATTGAAACAGGTATAGTTGTAGAAGGAATAGACAAAATGGCATAATACTAGGAAGGGTGGAAAAAGTTGATGCTGAGTGTAGGGACGAGTTTCATGGCACACAACCGAGGAGATAAAAGATTTATATTGCCCTATATTCTGCAGGCATATTGCCTAATAAACATTTTTATTACCAAAACAGCATGTTATGAAATTTTCTCTTTTTTTTGTGCTTTGTTTATGTCTCTTATAGCTTTTCTTTTATTATTTATGCTTGGTACACTGCCAGTTGAATATGATGGAGATGAATTAAAGGGATAGTAACGGATGTTCAGTTTTTTTTCTTTAAATGAATGATCACATACTTTATAGAAACATCCATAACCTCATGGAATTACATCTATAGGGATTCTAAGGAATGCAAATTGAAGGGTGAAATGTCATTGTACATTGTTCAATTTATGTATAGTAATGACATTAGTACCCCTTTCTGGCATGACTTGTGGCCTTGGGGACAATGTAAAGGGCTCTTAAAAGGGGACTTTTTTTTTAAAGAAGTTCTAGTGAAGGATGTTTGTTCCTTAAAAGGTTAAAATGCAGAAACACAAAAAAGACAAAGAATAGAATAGTGACGGCAAAAAAAGACCATTTATTTATTTTATAGTGCCATTTTTTTTAATGTCCTCACTAATCATTTTATTTAATATTTTTTTATGAATTTTGTGTGATTTCTGTGTGTGGCTGACAGTTCAGGTGGATGTGGGATGTGGTTGTTTAGTCTGGGGAAGGGGCTAAGTGCAAATGGCTATTGGTGCATGGAGTGGAATCTGGGATGTGGTTGTCAGTAATGAGATGTGGGTTGCATAGGGTGAGGGCAGAACAACAGTCTTGACTGTCACTACAGTGGGACATTGGTGACTATTAGTTGGGGATTGAAATATGACTGTCATTCTTCAGGTTGGGACAGGGATGTGCTGTTAATCTGGGATGTGGGATATGGAGTGAAGGTGACATTCAGTTGTCAAGCTGGGAGTAATTGCTTATGGAGTCTGTGGATTCCAGGGAAAGTCAGGGAATGGCCATGTGGCCTTCAATGTGAGCATTTTTATGACCTTGTTTTGCAAGCACTGCCTTTAATATAGGGCGAGGATTATGTGACTATCTGAGTAGAAGGGACAGACATGACTGATCTTGGAAGCAGGAGTGGTAGTGTGGGTGATAAGGATTGCTATGGTATGGATGGATTCACTGACACCAATGGTCATGCTAGCTGTTTGTAAGGGGGGCATTCTTCCCATTGATCACTGATGTAAAAGACATTCTTCCCACTGCCCCTAAATCTATGGGAGCACTACACTAACTAATGGATATTCTTCCCACTGACCAACAGTGCAACAAGGTATTCTTTGTGCAAATCCCAAGCGTAATTAGAGCCATCTGTCTTTGGCCACCAATGTGTCTCATCATGGTATCCTCCAAGGTGAAAAGGTTGAAAAAGGCTGTCCTGGATGCTGCTTCAAACCAGGCTCATGCTGGTTGGTGCCGGAACAGGAAATCTTTACTTTTCAGGAAGTGTCCGGGCGTCTTACCTGCCTTCGCCTTCCCCCCGGTTTCAATTCCACGAAAAGTAAAGTGATGGGTGGAGAAGTGGCTGAGTTGCTTTTTAATCATCTACTTCTCTTTCTGTGCTTTCACAGTGCTATTTCTAGAAATGTTAGGTTCTTTGGCCAGTAAGACTGCTCTTGAGCTATTTTTTGATAGGGAAGTGTGTTTTTATATTTATAGCAATAATGACATATAGTTACATAGTAGGTGAGGTTGAAAAAAGACACAAGTCCATCAAGTCCAACCTATGTGTGTGATTATGTGTCAGTATTACATTACATATCCCTGTATATTGCGGTCATTCAGGTGATTATCTAATAGTTTCTTGAAGCTGTCAATGCTCCCCGCTGAGACCACCGCCTGTGGAAGGGAATTCCACATCCTTGCCGCTCTTACAGTAAAGAACCCTCTACGTAGTTTAAGGTTAAACCTCTTTTCTTCTAATTGTAATGAGTGGCCACGAGTCTTATTAAACTCTCTTCTGCGAAAAAGTTTTATCCCTATTGTGGGGTCACCAGTACAGTATTTGTAAATTGAAATCATATCCCCTCTCAAGCGTCTCTTCTCCAGAGAGAATAAGTTCAGTGCTCGCAACCTTTCCTCATAACTAAGATCCTCCAGACCCTTTATTAGCTTTGTTGCCCTTCTTTGTACTCGCTCCATTTCCAGTACGTCCCTCCTGAATATCCTAAATATCATTTCACTATTTACAGTTCCTTGAAGTTTTTACACCCCTTGAAATTTTCCACATTTTGTCATGTTACAACCAAAAACATAAATGTATTTTAATGGGTTTTTATGTGATAGACCAACACAAAGTGGCTAATAACTGTGAAGTGGAAGGAAAATTATAAACATGGTTTTCAAAATTGTTTACAAATAAATATCTGAATAGTGTGGCCTGCATTTGTATTCAGTCCCCAAGAGTCAATACTTTGTAGAACCACCTTTTGCTGCAATTACAGCTGCAAGTCTTTTTTGGGTATGTCTCTGCCATCTAGAGAGTGACAGTTTTGCCCATTCTTCTCTGGAAAATAGCTCAAGCTCTGTCAGATTGAATGGAGAGCACCTGTAAACAGCAATTTTCAAGTCTTCCCACAGATTTTCAATTGGATTTAGGTCTGGACTTTGACTGGGCCATTCTAACACATGAATATGCTTTGATCTAAACCAGTGGTTCTCAATAAGGATGAGCTCCGGCGTGTTCGCACAGGCCACGTGCAGAGCTCATCAGGAAGTCGGCACTGCGCTGCGCTAATCACAGGCAGTGAGACATTTCTCGATCTCTGCAGACGCACATCGGGACAATGTCTCACTGCCTGTGATTAGCGCAGCGCAGTGCCGACTTCCTGGCGTGCTCTGCATGTGCGCTGTGCGAACACGCCAGAGCTCATCCTTAGATATAATTTGCTGCTCAGTGATTGCAGTATTCTAGTCTGCATCTCCCCAAGGTAATACTTAAAAATCTGGCCTGTTGGTGGGTCCTGAGGACAGGAGTTGAGAACCACTGATTTAAACCATCCCTTTATAGCTTTGGCTGTATGTTTAGGGTCATTGTCCTGCTGGAAGGTGAACTTCCACCCCAGTCTCAAGTCTTTTGCAGACTCTAACAGGTTTTATACTAAGACTACCCTATATTTGGCTCCATCCACCTTCCTATCAACTCTGACCAGCTTCCCTGTCCTGCTGAAGAAAAGAATCCCCACAACATGATGCTGCCTCCACTATGTTTCATGGTGGGCATAGTTTGTTCAGTGTGATGAGCAGTGTTAGTTTTCCTCCACACATAGCGTTTAGCTTTTAGGCCAAAAAGTTACATTTTGGTCTCATCTCACCAGAGCACCTTCTTCCACATGTTTGCTGTGTCCCCCACATGGCTTCTCCCAAACTGCAAACGGGACTTCTTATGACTTTCTTTCAACAACAGCTTTCTTCTTGACACTCTTCCATAAAAGCCAGATTTGTGGAGTGCACGACTAATCGTTGTCTTGTGGACAGATTTTCCAACCTGAGCTGTGGATCTCTGCAGCTCCTCCAGAGTTATCATGGGCCACTTGGCTGCTTCTCTGATTAATGCTCTCCTTGCTCGGCCTGTCAGTTTAGGTAGACTGCCATGTATTGGTAGGTTTGCAGTTGTGCCATACTCTTTCCATTTTCAGATGATGGATTGAACAGTGCTCAATGAGATGTTCAAAGCTTGGGATATTTTTTTATAACCTAACTCTGTTTTGAAATTCTCCACAACTTTATCCCATGACCTGTCCGGTGTGTTCCTTGGCCTTCATGATGCTGTTTGTTCATTAAGATTCTCGAACAAACCTCTGAGGGCTTCACAGAACAGCTGTATTTATACTGAGATTAAATTACACACAGGTGGACTCTATTTACTAATTAGGTGACTTCTGAAAGCAATTGGTTCCACTAGATTTTAGCTAGGGGTATCAGAGTAAAGGGGGCTGAATACAAATGCACGCCCCACTTTTCAGATACTTATGTATAAAAATTGAAAACCGTTTGTCATTTTCCTTCCACTTCACAATTATTTGTCACTTTGTGTTAGTTTATCACATAAAATCCCAATAAAATACAATTAGGTTTTTGGTTGTAACATGTAACAAAATGTAGAAAATTTCAAGGGGTATGAACAGTTTTCAAAGGTACTGTATGTACAAATATTGTTATGCAAAATACATTTCATATTTAGTGCTTTCTGAATTTTATTTTGCATGATCATATGTCATATGCAGAGTGCACTCTCTGATGGTTCTCTGTGTCAGGTAGAGCAATTAGCATGTTAAATGCCTGCTGAGAAAATCAATTACAGGATAAACCTCCTGCTGAGTATATTGGTTTTCCAGTCTATTGGCAATTTAATGAGGCAAAGAGTAATGTGCACCAATAGCCAGGTGTAGTGAGATTGTAAAGCTTTGACCATACACAGCACAACAACAGAAATTATGCTGCAGATTTTGAGCATCATTTGCAAATGTCATGCCATTTCTGCTGAAGGGGGCTTCCAGATTCTGATAAGTCACCCCCTGCACCCCCACAACAACTAGGCCAGGGTTGTGGGGAAGAGGTCCTTGTCCTCATCAACATAAGGACAAGGTACTTTGAGGGGGCAGAGCCCCTGGGTTTGGTTCAGGAGGGGGGGCAACCCCTTTCCTAGCCTGATGGACTGCATGCTCAAATAAGGGTATGGATTTTGCAGGGGCCCCATGCCATTTTCACATCAGATCCAAAGAGCCTGGTATGGATTGGTGGGGACCCCACGCTGTTTTTTTTTCTCCTTTTTTATTTTATTTTTATTTATCATTCTTCACTGATCTGTAAAAAAGAGTGGTCCAAAATCCCTCCTGAGATGAGTGCAAACCTGGTAACCAACCAGAAGAAACATCTTACCTCTGTGCTTGCCAACAAGAGTTTCTCCACCAAGTACTAAGTTATGTTTTACTCTGCAACTCAATTTATAACATTTGTATCATGTGTGTTTTTTTCTGGATTTTTGGTTAATATTTTATCTCTATCATTTATAATACACCTATGATAAAAATTAAAGACCCTTCATTTCTTTGTATGTGGTCAAACTTACAAAATCTGCAGGGGATCAAATAATTATTTTCCCCACTGTATACAAAGGGGTCTCTAAAGGTACTTCAGATTGCAACCAGAAGGAAGAGTCAAAGTGCCACATTCATAGGTTAGTGTCTTAAATATCTTTATTCTATTAGAATAGTCCACTATTAACACAGGTGTATTTTACAATTTATTGTCTATTGGTCAATCTTTGTATAATCAATTGCATACCTTTTTTTTGTAAACATTTAAAACGTCTTATGTCTTAGGCCCCTTTCACACGGACAGGCCGTTGAGGTCTGCCTGACAGTTTTTTAAGCGGACCTGAATGGACACTCCATGCAGGTCTATGGAGCGGCGGATGTCAGCGGTGACCATGTCCACTGACATCCGATCCAATCCACTAAAATCAGACATACGGCGATACGTTTGCATCCGTCCTGGCAGATCGGATGAGATCTGAGGAAAACAGACATGCTGTCCATCTTTGTCCGATCCCTCCATAGGAATCAGCAGTATTCTGACAGGCCCCTCCTCGCTCAGTGAGCAGAGACGGACCAGTCATCCACCTGCTCAGCGGAGATCAACGGAGAGATCTCCTGCTGAGCTGGCGGACTCCGCTGAGCGGATCCACCTCGTGTTAATGAGGCCTTAGTTATACAGTATATACAGTATATTTATTTATTGTTTACTTTAACCTTTGAGCCTCACCAAATGTGCTGGATACTCTTGTGGGAAGTTACACTGGACTTTAACTTTTGAGTGTGACATCATTACATTTCCTTCAGGTTTCTATTGGTCTTTGTGCCCCTATTAGAGAGTAGTGTTGCACGAGCGGTTAGGGCTGAGCAAAAGTTTGGCCCGAACATCGCCCGTTTTGCCCATTCGGCGAACGCCCAAATTTGCGGGGTGCTTGGCGGGATATTTGCCCGCACTCCACAGTGCATTCCAAGCCCCCTAGGGCATAATGAATAGTTGGTTCTTAAGGAGCTGACCAGGAAGCCAGCGGCTGCGTCCTTAACAACGGCTTTCCCACCGACAGCTGAATGAATAAAAAAACATTGTCAGCAATAGAAAAATGTGAAAAAAGGGGCCTCTAGGTCTGATAATGATTTTAAGGAGAACCCCACACCAAAATTTAAAATAAAAATGGCGTGGGGTCCCCCCAAAATAAATACTGGCCCAGCATGCACCAATCAGTGACATGGGGGCAGTGCCACCAGGTGATGTCGCCAGGTGGCTCCGCTCCTTACCTATTTAAGAACTGTCAGATGGTTGAGCAGGCACATGACAGTTAGCCTTTGTTGCGGGCGGAGCATTTTTTTTTCTTTTTTAGGGTCCAGAAGTGGTGGCAGGTGTCATGATTTAGGATGGATCTACATTGGGGACAGTTTTTTTTTATTTTTCATAAAGGATTTGTCAAAAACTGTGTGTGTTTTTATTTCTTTTTAACACTTTTTATTTGGTGAATGGGTACAATGAGCCACCCTACCCCAAATCCACCCCTATGTTGAGAGCATGTGGCCTGGTATAGTTCAGGAGGGGCTGCATGCTTGGATAAAGGTCTGGTATGGATTTGGGGGGGGGATCCCACATGTTTTTTTTTATAATTTTGGCATGGGGTTCCCTTAAAATTCATACCGACCCAAAGGGCCTGGTATGGATTGGGGGGACCTCCATGCCATTTTGTTAACATTTTTGTTTTGCCGGGAATGGTATTTTATTGCCGGGAAATTTAAATGTCTTTTTTTTTCTTTATATATGTCAATTTTGCTGCAGCAGGTTCTATACATGGTACAGATGGTATACATGGTACAGGATGACTAAGGGGAAACCCTAGCATTACATTTAAATTATTTTTTCATTATTATTGTTTCACTTTAAGCATCGATAAAATCACTGTAAAAAATGAATTGCAGTGATACATGTCCACCAGGGCAGTACACAGGCCCCCATACCCTTTTTATGGCCAATAACTTGAATATGAGCCTTCAAAATGGGGACTTTTGATTTTTCAAGTTCAGGTCCCATAGACTTTAATAGAGTTCACAGCTTTTTACATGTTCGGAAGTTCCGGTGCAAACCGAACCAGGGGGTGTTCAGGCCAACTCTATTGGAGAGTTTTCTCCTTTTCCTATTAGGACTGAAAGAAAAGGGGAATCTCTAGTGGGAACACATACAAAAACACCTTTGTAGTCAGGAAGGGTTAGAACTGACAATTTTTTGTTGTTGTCTGTGTCTGGGTGACAGCCACATTTTTTCCTGGAGTCAAAGAAACAGGAAGTGAGTGAAATTCTCCTCAGTGGGATACAGAGAGAAATAAAAACCATGTCAATAAAAACAGAAATGTTGACTCTTCCCCACTGTATCCAATAATAAACAAAATAAGCTGAAGATCAGCTTTAAAGTGAAAGTAAACTTCCCTGGATTGTTTGTACCTATAGGTAAGCCTATGCAACGGTGCACCATTTAGGAGATATTTACTGTTTATGCAACTGATGATGTCATCGGTGCAAGTGCTCTGAAGGAACGGCCACCCGTGCAGTTTCTTCATAGCCCTGTGCCATGACTGGCGGCTCCTGCGTGCATGCGTGGGAGTGATGTCATGCGGCTCTGGCCAGTCACACTACCAGAGTCAGCGGACCCAGAAGGAAGAGGGGCGAAGATGAATGGGGCCTCCAGCGGTGACAACGATAGCTTCATTTGCAGGTAAGTTTCACATAATGTGCTAGTGTGCGATGCATACTAGCACATTATGCCTTTACTTTGCAGGTCAGGGAAAAAAAAGGCAGCATTTTACTTCCTCTTTGAGCCACACGCATTTTGTGTGCCATTGCAGTGGCGGCTGACGTTCCTGAGAGGTTCACTGTGAGGAGATCACCTAGTATTCTACCTGGCTTCCTGGATTGTGTGGTTACTGCCATTGGCCTCTTATGAATCAGTGGAGATAATTACTTTATAGTGAGGACCCTGTTAGTGTCCTTTCCTATCTGCCATATGCTTTTTTCACCGTTGGCCCTCTGACAACCAACCTTTCAAACCCCCCCCCCATCTTTAATTTCTAGCGTTCAGTAATATTGATCTTTTACATCTAAACTATAATTTTTGATGGGACTACCTGATCCTCCAGCAGCTGCCCTGCATCTTGTTTATTTTGATTTGTTTTTAACTGTGAGCTTATGCTTCACATACCCCATATTATATATCATTTTGATTTTCCTGAAGAAGCACAAGGCGTGTAACATGTAGAGCCAAGATCCAGTCTGCATAGCTTTACTGTAATATTAATATGTAATATTGCTAATTAATATTAATAATAATATATATATTTACTGTAATTTGCAGGCGGCACAGTGGTGTAGTGGGTAGCACTCTCACCTAGCAGTAAAAAGGGTCGCTGGTTCGAATCCCAACCACGACACTACTTGCCTGGAGTTTGCATGTTCTTCCTGTGCCTGCGTGGGTTTCCTCCGGGTACTCCGTTTTCCTCCCATACTCCAAAGACATGCTGGTAGGTTAATTGGCTTCTGACCAAAATTGGCCCTAGTATATGAATGTGAGTTGGGGACTTTGGATTGTGGGCTCCTTGAGGGTAGGGACCGATGTGAGTGTGCAATGTATGTGTGGAGTTCTGCGTAATTTGACAGCGCTATATGGGTACCTTAAATTAATTATAATATAATAGATGAGCATCTAATGGGACAGAATGTACAGGGATAGGGACAATTGTAGACACTAAGGATGAGCCGAACACTCCCCGGTTCGGTTTGCGGCAGAACATGTGAACAGGCAAAAAATTTGTGTGAACACCATTAAAGTCTATGGGACTCAAATGTGAAAAATCTAAAGTGCTAATTTTAAAGGCTAATATGCAAGTTATTGTCATAAAAAGTGTTTTTTTGGACCCAGGACCTGCCCCAGGGGATATGTATCAATGCAAAAAAAAGTTTTAAAAATGGACGTTTTTTCGGGAGCAGTGATTTTAATAATGCTTAAAAGTGAAACAATAAAAGTGAAATATTCCCTTAAATATCGTGTATGGGGGTGACTATAGTATGCCTGTAAAGTGGTGCATTTTTCCCGTGTTTAGAACAGTCCCTGCACAAAATGACATTTCTAAAGGAATAAAAGTCATTTAAAACTGCTGTAATGTAATGTTGCCCCCTCCCCCAGCCCATTACCAGGCCTTTTGGGTCTGGTATGGATATTAAGGGGAGCCCCGCACCCAAAAAAAAAAAGGCGTAGGGCTCCCAGGCCCTATATACTCTGAACAGCAGCAGTATACAGGCGGTCCCCGGGTTACAAACAACATAGGGACTGTAGGTTTGTTCTTAAGTTAAATCTGTTTGTGAATAGCATAGGGAAGGGTTATCATCACCCCTGAAACACTTGTTTTGCTGTCTGTGCCCCTGTTCAGAAGATTTCACCTCACTTTCTGTCCGAATAGCAATTGGATTTAGAACATTTTGGGTTATTAGGGAAACAAGGATTGTTGATAAAGCATCAGTGGCGACACCTTTTTCCCATATTAACTCTTACAGCAGAGAATTTCCCTTCCTAGGGGTAGATTTCCTCTCACTCCCTGTTGTCTCCCTCCATTTCTAAGTAGGAGTCGTTTGTTAGTCGGATGTTTGAAAATAGGGGACCGCCTGTATATACTATACGGCCTGCCCTATACACTCTGGGAAAATTGGGCCTTAGGTGCTGGTGGTACCAGAACACTGTAAGCCCTCACAGTTACTCTTAGTGGGCGCTGGAATGGCCCCTGCTGTGAAATATTAGATCAAAAATTGTAATTACACGCCCCTGTTAAACAGGGGCATAAAAATTGGGCCTTAGGCGGTGGTGGTGGCACAACACTGTAAAGCCTTACAGATACTTTTGTTGAGCTCAGGAACAGGCCCTGCTGTGAAATATTAGATCAAAAATTGTAATTACACACCCCTGTTAAACAAGGGCAGAAAAATTGGGCCTTAGGCAGTGGTGGAGGTGCCCTGAACCAAAAATATTTCTAGAAGCTATCATCATGAAGATGGAGGAGGAATAGGATAGTCACTCAGCATAATAGGATAGTCACTCAGCATATGCAGTCTTCAAGGGATCCCACATCCATAGAAAAATCAATCGGTTACATCAGCATCAGGTGCTTGGTAGCTGTTGATCCAAGACTGATTCATTTTTATGAATGTGAGCCGATCAACAGAGTCTGTGGACAGGCACAATCTGTGATCGGTTACAAAGCCTCCAGCAGCACTGAATGTGCATTCAGAAAGAATGCTGGATGCAGGACAGGCCAGTAGCTCAATTGCATATTGAGCAAGCTCTGGCCAGTAGTCCATCCTCAAGACCCAGTAACCCAGTGAAAGTTCTGGTGGTAAGGTCTCCAAGTCTGATCTTGCCCCTAGATATTCCTGCACCACGTAATTCAGATGCTGGCAATGGTTGCTGGAACCGATCAGACCTGGGCTCCGAGGACTGAAGAATTGTCTGAAGGCATCGGTCAGCTGGCCACCTTCTCCACCACTCTTTCTGTGACTGAACGAAGCCTCAGCAACACATTGTCCAGCACCTGGAAATTGTAACCTCTCAGGCTCTGGAAACGCATTGCACAAACCTTTCTGCAATGCCTCCCGAAGATGTTTCATCCTCTGCTCCCTTTGCGAAGGCTGGATAAGTTCTGCAACCTTACCCTTGTAACATGGATCAAGAAGGGTTGCCAGCCAGTAATGATCCCTCTCCTTGATACCTCAAATCCTAGGGTCCTTTTGCAGGCTTTGCAGGATCAGGGAGGAAGTTTGCAGAGGCATTTAGTCCTGAGTCCTCTGGGTCACTAAGGATCACATGATCCTCAACCACCTCCTGCCAGCCACGTACAACTCCATGGGTTTCTGGGGACTGCAAACGATCCCTTGAAGACTGCTGCTGATGCTGAGTGTTATCCTCCACCTCCATGCTGACACGATCTTCCTCCTCTTCTTCTTCCTGTGTGATCGGCTTGCAGGAATACTAGTATCTGGATAAAGGGGGCCTTGAGAGGTAAGGAAGTCCTCCTCTTCTTCCCGCTGTTCTGCCTCAAGTGCCCTGTCCATTATTTCACGAAGCATGGGCTCCAACAGAAAGACAAGAGGGACAGTATCACTGATGCATGCACTGTCACTGCTCACCATCCTTGTGGCCTCCTCAAATGGTGACAGGACAGTGCATGCATCCTTGATCAGTAGCCACTGACGTGGCCAAAAAAAGCCAAGCTCCCTGACCTTGTCTTGGTGCCATACTCACACAGGTACTTATTGATAGCCCTATGCTGCATGTGCAGCCTCTACAGCATTGCCAAGATTGAGTTCCACCTGGTGGGCATGTCACAAATGAGGCGGTTCTTGGGCAGGTTGCATTCTCTTTGAATGTCAGCCAGCCGAGCACTGGCATTATAGTACAAAATATTTTACAGCGCACACATACAAGAATGACATTTCCTGCAGGGCTAGTTAAAAACACCTGAACACCTGAACATATTCAAAAATACGGGGGTTTGGTCACACTATATGGTCATATATATGGTCATATAGTGCTAAGCCCACTTACTGCGACAAAGTACCCCGAATTAGTGGGTCCTACACTAGTAATAGAATGGAAGATCCTTTGTCTCAACCATGGGAGCTGAACTCCTCTATGTGGGAGAACTGAAAGGGATACATCCTAAACACTGGTGGCCACTAAATAGGAGGTAATGAGGAGGGGGGGGGGTGCTCCAGCCCAAAAACCTGGTCAGGGCCTATTACAACATACAAGAACATATTTGGGGGGCACACCCTACAATGCATTTAAATTCAAGACCAGGCCCTGACCAGGTTTTTGGGCTGGAGCACCCCCCCCCTCCTCATTACCTCCTATTTAGTGGCCACCAGTGTTTAGGATGTATCCCTTTCAGTTCTCCCACATAGAGGAGTTCAGCTCCCATGGTTGAGACAAAGGATCTTCCATTCTATTACTAGTGTAGGACCCACTAATTCGGGGTACTTTGTCGCAGTAAGTGGGCTTAGCACTATATGACCATATATATGACCATATAGTGTGACCAAACCCCCGTATTTTTGAATATGTTCAGGTGTTCAGGTGTTTTTAACTAGCCCTGCAGGAAATGTCATTCTTGTATGTGTGCGCTGTAAAATATTTTGTACTGTTTGTAGGTCTTATAGCAGCACCATCTTGAATTTAAATGCATTGTAGGGTGTGCCCCCCAAATATGTTCTTGTATGTTGTAATAGGCCCTGACCAGGTTTTTGGGCTGGAGCACCCCCCCCCCCCCTCCTCATTACCTCCTATTTAGTGGCCACCAGTGTTTAGGATGTATCCCTTTCAGTTCTCCCACATAGAGGAGTTCAGCTCCCATGGTTGAGACAAAGGATCTTCCATTCTATTACTAGTGTAGGACCCACTAATTCGGGGTACTTTGTCGCAGTAAGTGGGCTTAGCACTATATGACCATATATATGACCATATAGTGTGACCAAACCCCCGTATTTTTGAATATGTTCAGGTGTTCAGGTGTTTTTAACTAGCCCTGCAGGAAATGTCATTCTTGTATGTGTGCGCTGTAAAATATTTTGTACTGTTTGTAGGTCTTATAGCAGCACCATCTTGAATTTAAATGCATTGTAGGGTGTGCCCCCCAAATATGTTCTTGTATGTTGTAATAGGCCCTGACCAGGTTTTTGGGCTGGAGCACCCCCCCCCCCTCCTCATTACCTCCTATTTAGTGGCCACCAGTGTTTAGGATGTATCCCTTTCAGTTCTCCCACATAGAGGAGTTCAGCTCCCATGGTTGAGACAAAGGATCTTCCATTCTATTACTAGTGTAGGACCCACTAATTCGGGGTACTTTGTCGCAGTAAGTGGGCTTAGCACTCTATGACCATATATATGACCATATAGTGTGACCAAACCCCCGTATTTTTGAATATGTTCAGGTGTTCAGGTGTTTTTAACTAGCCCTGCAGGAAATGTCATTCTTGTATGTGTGCGCTGTAAAATATTTTGTACTGTTTGTAGGTCTTATAGCAGCACCATCTTGAATTTAAATGCATTGTAGGGTGTGCCCCCCAAATATGTTCTTGTATGTTGTAATAGGACCTGACCAGGTTTTTGGGCTGGAGCACCCCCCCCCCTCCTCATTACCTCCTATTTAGTGGCCACCAGTGTTTAGGATGTATCCCTTTCAGTTCTCCCACATAGAGGAGTTCAGCTCCCATGGTTGAGACAAAGGATCTTCCATTCTATTACTAGTGTAGGACCCACTAATTCGGGGTACTTTGTCGCAGTAAGTGGGCTTAGCACTATATGACCATATATATGACCATATAGTGTGACCAAACCCCCGTATTTTTGAATATGTTCAGGTGTTCAGGTGTTTTTAACTAGCCCTGCAGGAAATGTCATTCTTGTATGTGTGCGCTGTAAAATATTTTGTACTGTTTGTAGGTCTTATAGCAGCACCATCTTGAATTTAAATGCATTGTAGGGTGTGCCCCCCAAATATGTTCTTGTACACTGGCATTATAGGACAGGTGGAAATTACCACAGACTTTCCTGGCCTGCCTCAGGAGATCCTGTAAGCCAGGGTACCTGCTCAAGAACCGCTGCACCACCAAATTCAGGATGTGAGCCAAACAGGGAACATGGGTCAAGTGTCCCTGTCGGAGGGTGGAGGGGAGGTTGGTGCCATTGTCACATACAACCATTCCTGGCTGAAGCTGGTGTGGCGTCAACCATCTCTGAGCCTGCCCCTGCAGAGCTGACAGAATCTCTGCCCCAGTGTGGCTCCTGTCCCCTACGCAGACCAACTCAAGCACTGCATGGCATCTTTTTGCCTGAGTGCTTGCGTAGCCCCTTGAACGCCTACGGAGCACCACTGGTTCAGAGGAGAAAGCTGCAGAGGAAGAGGCCATAGAGGAAGAAGAAGAGGAGGGGGTGGAGGAGAGAGCTGTAGCAGAGTCACCACTAGCATTTTGGAGGCGTGGTGGCAGAACAAGCTCCAGCAATACTAAACCCTGTCCTGCATCCTTACCAGCTGCCAGCAAAGTTACCCAGTGTGCCGTGAAAGAAAGGTAACGTCATTGTCCATGCCTGCTGGACCATGAGTCAGCAGTAATATGCACCTTACTGCTGACCGCCCTGTCCAACGACGTCAAGACATTGCCTTCCACATGCTGGTAGAGAGCCGGAATGGCCTTTCAGGAAAAAAAATGCCACTGAGGTACCGCACATTCCACAAATTCAGGAAAGGGGGCAGAGTCTACCAGCTGAAAAGGCAGTAGTTGCAGTGCTAGCAATTTGGCCAAGCTAGCATTCAGACGCTGAGCATGTGGATGGCTGGGACTGAATTTCTTTCAATGGTTTAGCAACTGGGGTAGGGAAATTTGCCTGCTAAAATCCGATGTTGGTGTACTGCTAGCAGATTGGCTGCAAGTACTTGGGACACCTATTTCTATACCTTCATTCCTCTCAGTGCAGGTTTCTGAGAGGACTGGAGGTATAGTGGGGTTTGAGATCCCAGCTGATGAGGAGCAGGGAGAAGTCCACCTTGTTCTTTGATGTGGGTCTTTTAAGTGCTGTTGCCAACAGACTGCATGGGAGGTCGTCATATGTCTGGTCAAGCATGTGGTGCTCAAGCGGCTGCTGTTTTGGCTATGCTTGATACGCTTCATACATATTTTGCAAACAGCAATGGTGCGATCTGCTGCACTTGTGTCAAAAAAGGCCCACACCAAAGAACTTTTCAAAATATGTGGGGAGTCAGCAGCGCCCTGCACTTGCTTAGCTCTGCGGTGTGATGCAATAGGGTGGCTGCCCCTAAGCTGCCCCCTGGAGGGCATCCTGCCTTGTTGGAGATGTGCCTCCTCCTTCTCCTCCTCTCTTCTATCAGGCACCCACGTAGAGTCAGTGACCTCATCATCCCCTCCCTACTCATCACTGGAGCAAACTTGGCAATATGCTGCAGCTGGGGGAACATGACTGCCAGTTTCTTGACCTTCTTGGGTGCCCCCTCTCTCTAGGCTCACGTTACTCCCTTCCTCAACCTGAGTACCATCATCGGAGCCTTCAAATCGCTGTGCATCCTCCTGCAGCATGTACCCGACACTGTGGTTGAATAGTTCAGGGGACTCTGCCATACATGATGGTGGGGCTAGGGAAGGAGTGACTGTTGACATGGAGCCGATGGAATAGGCCGCATTGGCAGGCAAACTACTCTGAGCCTGGGTGACAGAGGATGAGGAGGGCTTTGTTATCCATTCCACCAACTCTTCTGCATGTTGTGGCTCAATAACATGGCCAGATGCAGAAAAATAGGACAAGCGTGCCCCACGGCCACGTGCTGAGGATGCACCGTGTCCCCGACCAGCACTGTCGACAGTAGACACAGAGCCTGCTTGCTCTTTTTTAGTGGCCTGTGAGCGTCTGCCTCTCCTTGGTGGCCTTCCAGACATGCTGTAAATTTTGTTTAGAAAAACCACACTACACTGTATTGTGTACTGTGTACACCACCAGAAAAGTAGTAGCAAGTGCACTAGGGGTGCACGGTACTGTGTACACCAACAGAAGTTTAATAACAACTATGGGTGTACTGTATGTATTGTGTACTGTGTACACCACCAGAAAAGTAGTAGCAACTGCACTATGGGTGCACAGTACTGTGCACACCAACAGAATAACCTGCCTGCCTGAAGTATATTAGAAAAAGTACACCAGGAACGGCCTGCAGTCAGATATAGCTAAACTGGCTACAGTTGCCTGCCTGCTCAACCTAAATGACACTCTCTCTCCGTCCATGCCAACAACACACTACACTGGGCTGACGTGCAGGCAGCCTTATATAGTGTGTGGCGTGGACTTAGTCCCCCTGAGCCATGATTGGCAAAGGCACCCTGCCTTTGGCCAATTATGGCTCTCTTAGCTGAGGGCGCTGGGATTGGCCAAAGCATGCGGGTCATGGTGCATGCTTTGGCCAATCATCATACAGCATTGCACTGCGCTCCCGCAGTGCATTATGAGCCGTTACGCGCCGCTCAAATTTGGCGCGAGCGGCCCATAATGTTCGGTTTTCAACGAACGGTGAACAGCCAATGTTCGAGTTGAACTCATGTTCGACCCGAACAGAAAGCTCATCCCTAGTAGACACGCACCCACACGCACTCAGGTTCAACTGGATGGACTGGTGTCTTTATTCAACCTTACTAACTATGTAACACACTCCTGGATTCATTACCACTATGAAATTATATTTTCATCTTTCAGACTCCATGTAGTTATAAGTTGATTATATACAGATGCACTACTTTAAATAGTATTTGACTCATCAATGTGGATTTTAATATATAAATTGTTTACTATGTTCATATAATAAAAATATATCTTTGTATATGTTGTCTGGTCGTGCCTAAAAAGTCCAAGCCTTTTTTTACAATTTTACTTCCTCTTTAACTCTCTAGCATCTACCAAAAATGAACATTTCAAATTTTGATAGAGTTACCTTTTAACATCATCTTTATTACAGTTTGCATGCAGATTATTATTAATTCGAGTTATTCTTTAAAAGTGGCTCTGATGAACCCTCTTGACAGGAGTGCAGGCAATATTTCATGGCACGGTTCAGCTTTTTTTTCTGAGAGCACTCTACACATCCCCATAAATTACATTTGACAAATACTCCGCTCATATAAATAAATTAGTGACAAACATTTCAATGTTTGTCAAGGAAGACGGAAAAAAATCCATAGCAACCTTTCAGATATTTGCTTTGATCAATCTGCAGCATATCAAGCTAATTAAAAAGAAGGGTCCCTACTGGTTACTCTGTGTTTTCTTATAATTGACAAACAAGTAACTAATTGTCCTGATTTTTCTTCATTTTACACTTACACCACGTTAATAGGAAGTCCTTTAAGAGCCGAGGCAGAAAACCAAGTCGATGCGAGCTTCTGTGACCCTGCCACATCTTGTCACTATGAGGTTTTCTGTCACTAATGAGTCCTCAGGCCAAGCACAAGTCCTTACTGGTACTCTCTGGATAGAATGCAGTATAATCATTGTACTCCCTGTGGGACTGCAGACTGAACATGTCAGATCTCTTGATACAACTGCTGGGATTTTGTATTTCTCTTGTAATATGAAGTGGAGGATTTTTCTGAACACTTTTATAAACAAGAAATTGTACAACAGCTCTAGTAAGTAAACAGGAGCGGCGTGAATTTGCTTGTTATCACAATGGAGGTTATCGCTATAGACAAAGATGCTTTGTAGGGTCATCGCAAGAAATTTTTTATATGCCATAAGATGTACAAAACTCGTATTGTTCATATCTTTAAGGTAAAGTGATTGTAAACAATCACCTTGTAAAACAACCCATTCAGTTTAAAATAGAAATGAAAGGCAAAATATTTTTGTATAGATATAAGAAAACATTATAAATGCCTTTTTTTCCCTTTTTTTGTAGCACCCTGATAGTAGGCAGAGTTGCTAATAAATTTAGCTTGCTAGGTGGTAATTAGCCTGGCTAATTGATAGGGGATTCACTGGCTTTCTCTCTAACTCTGGATTTGATGCACCTCTTTCTTCTTTCACTAGGTGGCATTGTTGCTTGTGGCAGTAGAATGATAAGGGCATAAGGAATCCAGACTACGGGTGAATAGGTTGACTCAGCCAATTAGCAGGGTTCTCAAAGGCCCCTTGGCCTGCTGGGAGCGCCCATTTATTTGGGGGGAGTCAGGTGATCAGGGTTCTGTGACACCCAGACGGCTGTCTGGGCGGATGTGTGTCACAAGGCTCCGGGGTGCTAGACCAGAAGCCTGAAGCCTATTCCAGGAGCGCCTGGCTGCCAGGCTGTCTGAGGCATATCCAGGTTTAAGAGATGCAGCGCGGGGTTGGGGCTTCAGGCTTTAAGCCTGACCAAGTTGCAGAGGTTCCGCCGGACAGGGGAACTGGATCGTTGCCAGCAGTGAGGGAGAAGCAGTTGAAACAAAGGAAAACCACTCCTGTCGCCAGGGGCAAGTGATTATCAAGGCCAGAGGTAAAGGGAGTCGCCAGCAAGGGACAACCATTTCTGTTATCAGAGGTCAGTATATGGAAGTCTAAAGAAGTACTAGAGCAGCCTTTTCACCAGCTGGGGACAGTGAAAAAGTGGGAAAGCTTCAGGAGAGTGCCAAGCCAGGGACCCAGCTTGTTAGCAGGGGTGAAGCTTGAGGAATATACAGCAGGTTAGCTGTGGAAGAGCTCAGGGGATCCAGTGATTTCTGGGATCTTGAAGTCTAGTGAGAGACAGAGAGCACAATGAGGGAAGATCTACAGTAGGATACTGTGAGATGTGAGAGAAGATCTATAACGGGTTACTGTGAGTTATGTCTATGAATCTCTATTGACTGTTCAAAGTTCAGTTGCCTTAGGAGACAGCAGTTCTACAAATACAGTTGCTGCATCCAGCAGGGTGGCATTGATTTAAATCAAGTCTAATTAAATAACGATTTAAATCATGATTTAAATCACTAGTAAAAAGGCTTGATTTAAATCAACGCGATTTAAATCTAATTTTTTAAAGAGCAACTGTCATCTCTGTCCCGCAGCG